>JAHIAM010006345.1:0-55051 GCA_021605205.1 Aegilops longissima | reverse complement strand
CTTTATCATCGACTCAAGTCCTGACCGGTGGAGCGCACTGCCTCATGATGCATCGGATAACCGACTCAAGCCAAACCCATAGAACGCAGCCCGCCTCCTCAAGATTCTACGCCTAGCGCCGGATTCTGAGTTCGTCTCCTTCTTCTATCCATATTTTACATTTTAGTTATCTTCTATTTTTCTCCTTCTCCCTCCTTTTTCTCTCCAGCCTTTGAAGGCTCGTTAGCGCATTGTTCGCACACACTTGACGCGCTATCCGTGCTCATTGTACCTGGGGGCTTCTCTCACAGAAGCTTAATTATAAGGGCTTTATGCCCAATACATGTGTCACACTTCCGCATGTACCTTTTATTCACCATTATATGCATCGATATGACTTAAGTTTTGGCTGCTGGGTTGCTCGCTCCCCGTGCTTACTCCCTACATTCCCGATTGTTCGGCTAGGTGGTAAAGGGAGCACCTTCTGCGATTGTTATCGCCGGGTCACCGGATGTGTACCTCAGACCGGGTGAAGCCGAAAGCTAGAGTTCTTGAGAGAATATTCGTCGTTGAACTAAAAGAAGATTTCTTACCTATTTATTTATCTGCCCCTGATGTTTTTCTACTTTTTTCGCAGTCCCACATGCACTTCAGTATGCCTCCTGTGGAAAGGAACCCCTAACGGAACTATTCTCCTCGAAGATGTTTCTTACTAACCATGTAATATAACATAACTAGTTGGGCACTTGTCCGATAAAGCACTAATGACCCCGCTACCGGGTCTCCACACATGCCCCGGTTTTTATATAACCGCGAGGGTATTCTCACACACCCGGACTATCGGGTCCCAAGGTTGAAGCGAAAAGGTCCGCTATGACAAACGATCTACAATCCGCTAGAAGGCATTTTACATGTCACCTTAAATTACATAGTCGATTTGACTGATTGTATTCCTCTTCAATGCCATCTAACAGTGCTGTCTAGTTTACAATCTGCTGGGAATACTTTTATGCCAATTCTACCTGGCCATACCTTAAGCTCACAGGATCTCTTCCCATCTCGCCCCACAGGTCCGACTCGCCATGTGGTTTGGGTCAGCCTGTATCAAGGTTTTCACCATGGCTCAGCCTCGCTGGCGCTTTGACGGCAGCCGATATCTTCCATAATCGTAGTGCCGCCAAGGCCCCTAGAGCTCTCTCGCAAGCTCCCAAGTCCTTCGGGCAGGGAGACAGATGGCCACAAGGCCTGGGCGACGCTTTTCATCACCCGCCGAACTCTGCTCGTGCAGTTTTAGGAGCTCGAAGAAGGTCACCAGAACTGGCATTTCTCCGCAGGACGGCTCGTGAGCATACCTACGCATATAACTCGTTAGTCGACCTCCTCGCCAAACTCTTTTTCAAAGTTTGTTTAAGCACTTATTAAAAATGCCGCTCGAAGCCGCCGATTCTCCTTAAGAGTCGACAAATGGGCACGAACATCTTTAGCTCCTCACCCAGCTGGGTGTTGGCATCTTGAGATTATTTTTCTCCCGCCTCACCTCGTAAGCACGCTCGCCGCCTTTAACCGGCGCAAGAGCTGTTGCTTGTCCGATCTACCCTGCGCCATCCTGCAATGTCATTGTCGATCTATACACACGCCGCACTTCATAACATACTTATCTTTAAAAGCGATATTACCGAGGGGGTCTTTGGCTTCCCTCTGTCGCGCTTGTGCAGCCTCAAGTTGGGCTTTGCACTCTTCAAGCCCCGACAGTTGGTTATTCTTTTCTCAGAAGATCCTGCACAATAAATGATCCTTAAATCAGTTATTCTAACTATTTCAAGTCTCGGGGCTACCGCATATATAACTGCTAAATTTCCTCACCGTATGTCTTTCACATACCGCTTGTGGCTCGCTAGACCATTTTGAGCGGCACGGAGGTGCGATCTCCTCAATTGAAGGCGCTCAACGCTCTTGGGAGAAACATGTGTCACAAAATTGTCCGGGCGCCTTATGATTCATGGCACTCTCCACCTCGTGAGTTGGTGGCGGATAATGTGTCGGCATCCTCTCGTCGAGGAGCATCCGACGACGCCTAGTGTTCGCCGCTTGGGCCTGGCTTTGAAGCCCGGCTGGCGGAGGCTCGATTGGCACCTCTCCGGATATAGTCCGCGAGCGCTTTTTTCCCAAGAGAGCACGAGCGTTAGTATGCATTCCGAATAAAACTGGGAATAAGGCGACACGCCATACCGCTAGGCCGGCGCTCAAGTCCCGACCGCACTTTTTAGCCTCATTGGTCGTGCTGCCCTTGTTGGCTAGCCGCAGCAGCTCGGCCTTCCTCCTCAAGGGCCTCTACAAAACACCGTTAGTGTATGGTGATAAAAAATAAGCAAGGATGAATCATTCTCAAAGTATTGGGGCTTCGGTCTCGCCATTCGCGAGGCTGGAAGTATTTCGAGGTAATCGGCCATAATGGCAACCAGGGCATTATCAATGCTCAGCTGGTGAAATACCCCATCGTTCAGCTCCACCGATATGTCCGGATCCTCTGGGAGGCTGGATCGAGGAACCGCTCCGGATCTTCGTTGTGGAGACAGGTTGTTTATATCATTTACGGCCCGGCATGCTTCCTCATGCCGAAATCACAAAATGAGATACCTGGCTATGTGAATATGGATCGGATGGACAAAAAGAAATATCCGCTTACCCAGCTTGGAGGATTGTTCATAGAAAACCCGTCCTGAGGATTGACGCGAAGAAATTCTTCCTCTTCTCCCTTGTACAATGCGGACAAGATCTTCATCGATCGGGCGACCGATCCCAGCCTCCTCACGGCCATGGCGGTGGCATCATCCTCCCCGTTGAAATCCCACATGGGTGGCCCTATATCGAGAGGCTGCACTCCCAAGATAATGCATGTGGCCATGACCCCATCATGGTCAGTCCGAATGAGCCAACTACCTTATTCGCCTATCGTAAAGGACGCCCCCGCTATTCTCCCTCCGAGGGCTCGTGGACGCCAGCTTAGGCGCTTTCTTCAAAGGAGCATTATTGAACTCGAGGCCGATCCAACATGGTTCGCAGGGGACATCTTCTATTTAAAACCATTCAAGGCCAGCCGGACGCTTCGGGTTCCGGATAGATATCCGTCCCGCGATGCGCCATAGTTTGGCTCTCGCTTTCACTTGATATATCGAATTCTCCCGAGAACGGGTACGAGGCAGAACAACCTCTTCCACAGCGTGAAATGAGCCTCGATGCCCAAAAACAGCTCGCAAAGGGCCAATGAAACCCGCAACATGCGAATGGAGGCAAAGCGAAGGTTGTGCAACCGAGGCCATAGAACTCCGTGGAGCCCCGGAGAAACGGATGAATTGGAAACCGAGCCCTCTTATCAAATAAGGGACAAGGCATACCCGCCTCCTCGGAGGGACTGGGACGCCTTCCGCTTGTTTTCCGCCTCTATAGGTGGCGAGTCCGCCTCGAACCGAACCATGAAGGCTGGGGAAGGAACCCTTGGTTTGGAGCGCCACAAATTGCCAGGGATGGAGCATCTCCCAATCTCCAGTGCCGAGGACTAGGAGGGCGAGAGGAGGAGCCGCGACCGGCCCATGATGGAATGGGTTTTTGCCGATGCGCCCGATGAAAGCTCACAAGGGAAGGTGGTGTGATTCGGATCTAGATCCTCGCTCTTATATAGGCAGCTCATTTGCACAGCTAGGGGTAAATGTAAAATACCCGGCTTTTCGCATTCATTCAACACGTGGAGATGGCCATTATTGGGCGTGGAAGCCAAGGAGCGCGATATTTACGAGAAGCTGGACACTATTGAACAGGTACACAGGATTTGGAGAAGAACCCGCCGCAATGTCAAGACACCCACCGCCGGACTCGCTGCCATTGAATCCTGGTTCGGGGCTACCGAGGAGTCCTGATTAGGGGTGTCCGGATAGCCGGACTATAGCCTTTGGCCCGACTCCTGACATTGAAGATACAAGATTGAAGACTTTGTCCCATGTCCGATGGGACTTTCTTGGCGTGGAAGGCAAGCTTGGCGATACGGATATGTAGATCTCCTACCATTGTAACCCACTGTAACCCTAACCCTATTCGTGTCTAGATAAACCAGAGGGTTTTAGTCCAGAGGATCTAACAACAATCATACCATAGGCTAGCTTCTAGGGTTTAGCCTCTCTCGATCTCGTGGTAGATCTACTCTTGTACTACCCATATCATCAATATTAATCAAGCAGAATAGGGTTTTACCTCCATCGAGAGGGCCCAACCTGGGTAAAACATCGTGTCCCTCGCCTCTCTGTTACCATCCTCCTAGACGCACAGCTCGGGACCCCTACCCGAGATCCGCCGTTTTGACACCGATAGCTACTAAGGCAGAGCGTGTGATAGTTACACCTTTCACACACGAGCGATACATAAACCGTGGGATGTACATCCAAACGGAAACGCTTTCCGGATTGACTGTGTGGGATGTACATAAGAACGGACACGTATTCCTTGGATTGACTGTGTGTGATATACATACGAATGGAAATGTTTTTCTAGGATTCACCGTGTGGGATTTACATACCTACGGAAATGATTTTCTCGGATTACCGTGTGGGATGTACATACCTACAAAAATGATTTTCTCGGATTACCGTGTGGGATGTACATACCTACGGAAATGATTGGGTTTCGATGCCTCGCCCGATCGCACACGGCCCCAGCCTGGGTCCCAAGAGGGCCTATCCCCGATGATTTCTCCGCCGTGTGGGAAGACACCCTATCGCACACACTCACTTGGCGACGGTTCCAAATGCCGTCGCGGAAAGGGGTAAAAAACTGTTTGTTTAGGACTGACGGGCACCAGTGCGCGTATGAGCAATTGCAGAGGAAATAGCGGGATTTTTGGTCGACCATGTCATAGAGCCCACAGGAGAATTCCATTACCCACTACCGCAGTAATGCCTCCATGTAGGAGAAATTGTATATACCAAATTGTATATATATATACATGTGTATGTGTGAATGGTGGTGCAGATATTCGATATATATATATATATATATATATATATATATATATATATATATATATATATATATATATATATATATATATATATATATGATCGGTTCTACGAGAAATTCTATTTATATATATGCATAACATGTACAATATGCATCGTAAAACCATCAAATGAAAAAGAATTAAATGGAAAATACAAAATTAAAGGAAAAAAGAAATCCTGAACCCAAAACCCCCCAAACCTTGTAGTACCAGTTGGTGTTACCAACTGGTACTAAAGGTCTCCCCGCCCCTGGCGCTGGCTCGTGCCACGTGGGTGGTTTTTAGCGGCGGTTCATGCTGAACCAAGATCAAGGGGGGACCTTTAGTCCCCACCCTTTAGTGTCGGTTACAGAACCGGCACTAAAGGGCCTTATGAATTGGTGCTACAGCCCAGTTATGCACTTGTGTTAGTACATGTGTGAATACATAGACAAACAGAGTGTCACTAGTATTCCTCTACTTGACTAGCTCGTTGAATCAAATATAGTTAAGTTTCCAAGCCATAGACATGAGTTGTCATTTGATTAACGGGATCACATCATTAAAGAATGATGTGATTGACTTGACCCATCCCGTTAGCTTAGCACTTGATCGTTTAGTTTGTTGCTATTGCTTTCTTCATGACTTATACATGTTCATATGACTATGAGATTATGCAAATATCGACTACCGGAAGAACACTTAGTGTGCTATCAAACATCACAACGTAACTGGGTGATTATAAAGATGCTCTACAGGTGTCTCCGATGGTGTTAGTTGAGTTGGCATAGATCGAGATTAGGATTTGTCACTCTGATTGTCGGAGAGGTATCTCTGGGCCCTCTCGGTAATGCACATCACTATAAGCCATGCAAGAAATGTGGCTAATGAGTTAGTTACGGGAAGATGTATTACGGAATGAGTAAAGAGATTCTGTCAATAACGATCGAACTAGGTATTGAGATACCGACTATCGAATCTCACGCAAGTAACATACCGCTGACAAAGGTAACAACGTATGTTGTTATGCGGTTTGACTGATAAAGATCTTCATAGAATATGTAGGAACAAATATGAGCATCCAGGTTCCGCTATTGGTTATTGACCGGAGATGAGTCTAGGTCATGTCTACATAGTTCTCAAACTCGTAGGGTCCGCACGCTTAACGTTCGATGATGATCGGTATTATGAGTTTATGTGTTTTCATGTAACGAAGGTAGTTAGGAGACCCGTATGTGATCACGGACATGACGAGGATTCTTGAAATGCTCGAGACATAGAGATTGATATATTGGACGACTATATTCGGACACCAGAAATGTTCCGGAGAAGTTTCAGATAAAACTGGAGTGCCGGAGGGTTATCGGAACCCCCGGAGGAACTAATGGGCCTCGATGGGCCTTAGTGGAGAGAGACAGGGGCGGCCAGGATAGGCCGCGCGCCCCCTCCCCATTGAGTCCGAATTGGACTTGGAAGGAGGGGTGGCGCCCCCCCTTTTCCTTTCCCCTCTCCCTCTCCTTCCTTCCCCCACTCTCCCTTTTGGTCGAAACCTACTAGGACTTGGACTCCTTGTAGGATTCCCCTCTTGAGGGCGCGCCAAGGAGGGCTGGCCGGCCTCCCCCTCCCTCCTTTATATATGTGGGTAGGGGCACTCTAGGACACACAAAGTTGATTATTTAGCCGCAGCGTGCCCTCCACAGATTTCCACCTCGTCATATCGTTGTTGTGCTTAGGCGAAGCCCCGCGCCGGTAACTTCATCATCACCGCCATCACGCCGTCAGGCCGAGGAAACTCTCCCCGACCTCAGCTGGATCTAGAGTTCGTGGACGCCACCGAGCTAAACGTAGCAGATCGCGAGGTGCCGTAATTTCGGTACTAGGATCGGTCGGATCGTGAAGGCGCATTTACTACATCAACTCGTTGTCATAATGCTTCCGCTTTCGGTCTACGAGGGTACGTGAACAATACTCTCCCCTCTCGTTGCTATGCATCACCTAGATAGATCTCGCGTGTGTGTAGGAATTTTTTTGAAATTACTGTGTTCCCCAACATGCATGCCCCCCAACGGAGGTTCACCTAGCAAAGTGCGGCGAGCTAGCACCCCCTCGTGTTTCGGCACAAAGGGAATCCTAAGCTATGAATGCATGCCCCCCCACCAACCGAGGTTCACCTAGCAAAGTGCTAAGTTAGTAAACCGATACGCTTCCAACGTATCTATAATTTTGATTGCTCCATGCTATATTATCTACTGTTTTGGACCATATTGGGCTTTATTTTCCACTTTATATTATTTTGGGACTAACCTATTAACCGGAGGCCCAGCCAGAATTGCTGTTTTTTTGCCTATTTCAAGGTTTCAAGAAACGGAATATCAAACGGAGTCCAACCGGAATGAAACCTTCGGGAACGTGATTTACTCACCGAACATGATCCAGGAGACTTGGACCCTACGTCAAGAAAGCCACGAGGTGGGCACGAGGTAGGGGGGCGCGCCCACCCCCTAGGGCGCGCCCCCCACCCCGTGGGCCCCATGAAGCTCCACCGATGTACTTCTTCCTCCTATATATACCTACGTACCACCAAACGATCAGATACGGAGCCAAAAACCTAATTCCACCGCCGCAACCTTCTGTACCCACGAGATCCCATCTTGGGGCATGTTCCGAGTTCACGAAGGGGAATCCACCATGGAGGGCTTCTACATCATCATCATAGCCCTCCGATGAAGTGTGAGTAGTTTACCTCTGACCTTCGGGTCCATAGTTAGTAGCTAGATGGCTTCTTCTCTTTTGGATCTCAATACAATGTTCTCCCTCTCCCGTGGAGATCTATTCGATGTAATCTTCTTTTTGCGGTGTGTTTGTTGAGACCGATGAATTGTGGGTTTATGATCAAGTTTATCTATGAACAATATTTGAATCTTCTCTGAATTCTTTTATGTATGATTGGTTATCTTTGCAAGTCTCTTCAATTATCAGTTTGGTTTGGCCTACTAGATTGGTTTTTCTTGCAATGGGAGAAGTGCTTAGCTTTGGGTTCAATCTTATGTGTCCTTTCCCAAAGGATGAGGGGAAGCAAGGCGATATTGTATTGTTGCCATCGAGGATAACAAGATGGGGTTTTATCATATTGCATGAATTTATCCCTATACATCATGTCATCTTGCTTACATGCTACTCTGCTTTCTTGAACTTAATACTCTAGATGCATGTTGGATAGCGGTCGATGAGTGGAGTAATAGTAGTAGATGCAGGTGAGTCGGTCTACTTGTCTCTTGACGTGATGCCTATATACATGATCATACCTAGATATTCTCATAATATGCTCAATTATGTCAATTGCTCAACAGTAATTGCTCACCCACCATAAAATACTAATGCTCTTGAAAGAAGCCACTAGTGAAATCTATGGCCCCTGGGCTATCTTTATCATATTAATCTCCCAACACTTTATAATTGCTTTTGCTTTTTACTTTGCTTTTATTTAACTTTGCATCTTTATACCAAAAATACCAAAAATATTATCTATCGATCTCACTCTGAATCGATCGTGAAGGGATTGACAACCCCTAATCGCGCTGGTTGCGAGGAGCTATTTGTTTTACGTAGGTACGAGGGACTCGCGCATAGCCTCCTACTAGATTGATACCTTGGTTCTCAAAACTGAGGGAAATACTTACTCTACTCTGCTGCATCACCCTTTCCTCTTCAAGGAAATCCAACGCAGTGCTCAAGAGGTAGCAGCAGCCTCCCCTCGTGTCGCCACGACGGGAATCCTAAGCTATGAATGCATGCCCCCAACCGAGGTTCAGCTAGCAAAGTGCGAAGTAGCAACCCCCACCCCCCCCCCCTCCACACACACACACTTTCATTCGGTGGGCCAGAGAGGCATATCTCACCAAGATGGATTGTAATACGGACCAAGAATAATCCACCTTGGTCGTACAACCTCTCTCTTGTTGTTGGTCAAAGTGATGGCCGCCCATATGACCCCGGAGATGGGCTAGCTCGCCAATGATCAGGCAAGTAGCTAGTCCCCGAAGAAAACCACTGCATGCGTGTGGCCCAAACATATGTATGGAGAGGTGTGTTTTTGAGTAACAATGGAACAACTTTGATGTGGCACCGTGATTTTGAACAAGAAATCCCCACACTGAGTGAGGGTTAGGTTGACGATGCATATGTATGTTACACCACACTTCAAGCCAATGACAGGGACTCATGCATGCGTGTGTGCATAGTATATGCGCTCAAACTTAAGGTCTAAATCTCAGCATGACCTATACTACGATAACACGAACCAAATGAAGAATCCGCCATGGTAACCTATCTTGTTGTTGGTGAAGGTGATCATGGATGTCCACATGGGCCCATGAATATATAGGCTTGTCGCCGATAACCACGCGAGGGAGTGTACCGTTTGAAGGCAACCACAACATGCATATGTATGGAGGTGATGTGTGCATGCATGTTTGAATACCATTTCACAACATTGATGTGGAGCATGCGTCAAAAATCGTACACTAGCTCCCCACACAGAGCGAGATCGGTTCATGACGTGTCGTTGTACTAGCCACTTTGAATCGATGGGAGGGATTCATGGGTACACATGTATGTGTGTGTTCTCAAACTGTATCATGCATGTCATCCCAGAGCATGACCTATATATATATAGTAACGCTAAATTAAGCGTGAGTGTAGAATAGCTTATTCTACACCCCAGTAACGGTACATACAGAATATAGTAACACACTATATAAAATATAGTAATTTTCGTAAAAATGTAGTAAATTATAAACATAGATGATAAAAAAAATATTTTCCAAATTACTACATTTTTTACACCGTTTTACTAGATTTTGTACATGGCGTTACTAGGGAGTGTAGAATAAGCTATTCTACACTCACTATATATATATATACTATTCTAATCCTGGGATTAGAATATCTATTTGGATCACAGAGCGTATATAAAGGAGGTGCGGAGGTCCTCCCGAAATATGAAAACCCAACAAAAAAACTCCACCCGGCCCCGACTCTTCCCCAACCTCCCCACTCCCCGTCTCAACCCCGCAAACCGCCACCGCGCCCACTCACCGGACCTCCCCGCCGCCGGCCGCCGCGCACCCCCACGCCCCGCCCCTACCCCTCCCCGCCCCACCTCCCCCCTCTTCCCATGCCTTCTTTCCCGACGCCGTCTGTGGTCAAGGCGCCACCTCCCATGCGCCACCTACCTCCTCCTCAACGGCCGGGCGACCTTCTTCCTCGCGATCGGGAACCTCCTCCGCCATGGCCGGGCGAGCCTCCTCCCATCGCCATCCTCGGATCCAGCCACCGCAGGCCACGGAACCCCCTGTTGTTCGGCCAACCTGGTTCCCCAGGTTCGCCGCAGGCACTGGATCTCGAAGGCCGCCGCCATGGGTCCCGGCTAGCCTGCTCCATCACCGCTGGGATCTCGGCCCTCGCGGCGCCGGACCCCCACATCGCAGCCGACCGCACCACCCCGCCACCCGTGCTTCCCTCTTCCCTAAGCTCCCCGAGCAGCCCTGCCCCGAGCCACACCTCGCCGGAATGCGGGCTCATGATACAGCACCTCCCTCCCCAAGTTCGCTCACCACTACGTGAGCTCCTTCCCCACCGTCGGACAATCGTCACCATTGCCGCCAGGACTGCAGCGACGGCCGAATCTTACCTTCCCTGCCATCATCTTTTCTTCCCTCCTCATGTTCAAGTTCTTTCTTCCTCCCTCATGTTCCCCGCCTATCTTTGGGAGCTCCCGTCCGTGCCCTTGCTCGTGACCGCAGCAAAGCCACAAAAGATGATGCATATTCTATCGAAGGTGAGGTGGTGGTATTATCGCTGGTTGCTTGTCCTTCACAAGATTCGTAACCACCGATGCATGTTGTATCGAGTACCTAGATGGAAATTTTGGCGGATGAGGGGTTTATTAATTAAGTCAAGTGTCTTCCTTTCCTGCCAAGCATGGTTGACGATCGCCTATAGTGTTTTGCTGTGCCGATGTCCGCACTTGGGAATCGTGTTCAATTGATGTCCTGTTTGTCGCTAATATATGTGTTCCAAAGGAAAAGTACACCGCTGCTATATGTGTTCCAGCCATGAACTACATACATGTTGATGGGTTGATGCTAATCTCTATGCGAATACAAGAGTACTTCGGTTTCTATGTTGGATATATATGGGATGCATTGAAAACTACCACCTTCAAAATAAGATTATTTGCTATCTTTATTTTATGCTAGAGATTTTGACTCAACTTGTTCGACAGAGTACTGCTGATTTCACACACTTCGCATATCTATCAGCTTTATTACGCTGAATAGTTTCTATTCTAATTCAAAATAGAGGAGGAGATGCTCTGCTTCAAAGAACCAATGCCTTTCTTTCTTTTTTTCTTTTATCTTATTACCGCTAAGACCAACAATGAAGCATGCGCCACCTTTGCACAAATTCACCGTGGTCCTTATTTTATTTTGCTTTAGAATTATGTTCGTGATCTGAATTTTCTTGCCGGGTTCCAAAAGCAAGTGGCATGCAATCGCTTTAGTCGTCACGGCCTCCACTGCCGCTAACCTCCCATGTTCCATGTCGCCTGCTTTGTGATGCCTCACAATGAACAAAAAGAAGTATGGGCAAGGTAATATCTACATGCAAAAGTTCGTAAAGAAGATGGAGTGAGGTTCAACTTATTCTAGCATTTTAATTCTGAGTACAAAAGACCGCCAGATAGAAGAAGAAACCGCGGCTGCTCTGCCTTGTTTGATGTTCAAGTGTTCAGCTTGTTTTGTGCCTTTTTGCTCTCCGCAGTGCTCAAAAGCTTGTGTCTCCTGCATCCTACACTCGCCGCTCGGCAAATCACGCACCTCCTCTAGATGCAGGTCACGGCCTCTAGATGCAGCCATGGTGTCCATGTCATCGCTGCTCGAGCGATCACGCTTTCATGCATGGTGGTGTTTTGGACTGGAGCAAGATGGAATGAGACAGGTGTGTACTTGCTAAGAGCTACCGACCATCGCAAGGCGCCTTAAAAAACTTGTCAGAGCATGTGTACGAAGCCACCACAGTGATTTTTGTCAACATGATCTTGGGGATGCAGACTTAAACAAATCAACTTGCTCGTTGGTCTAAAACTAATACTAGTCACATTAGATTGTAGTTGTTATGTGGAAATGTTGCTTCTTTGGATTTGTTGTGGCAAGGAAGAAAACAAGATGAGGAGAGGACGTGTGGTGGTGAATGGATAGGAAATGTGTGAAGAGGAAAAAACATAGTGTTTCAATTGGCCATTTATTTTTATCCATTTGGGTGAAAATTGTTATCCCCTATATGTTAGTTAAGGTCATAATAAATGAATTCATTTATTTTAGTTTCCACGTACAGTACAAATAGTTTTTATTGCAGAAAGTTCAATAATGCCAGAGCAATTAGAAAGAAGGTCAAACACACTTATGTCGGAAGGCCATGTTTACTACAAAAGTTACAAAGATTCAAAGATATTTTGAACGCCCAAAGAAGCCATGTTTACTACAAAAGTTACAAAGAGTAAACATATTTTCAACGTCCAGCTTAGTAAAAATTCTGAGTTTTTTCTAGGAAAGATGATTTGCTTTTTTCCGTGTTTGCTCATACGGCCAGATTGAAAATTTCAAATAACCAAGAAGGTCAAAACCGTAGAAGTTCAATTTGAAATAAATGAGAAGGTCAAAAAACCTAGAAGTTCAAATTTGCAAAACTAGAAAATTGTTTGCTTATTTAAAACCATATTTTTCTAAGAAGTTCAAAGTAAAAAAAGAGAGAAGTTCAAACGTTAAAAAAACTTAGATGTTTTCCCATTACTAAATAATAAAATGAAGAAATTCGGATCCCGGATCTAAAAGAAACCAAGAAGTTTCAATTAAACTAACAAAGTAGTTCAATCATAATAAAAAATAAATAAAAACCTAGAAGTTCAATTTAGAGTAGCAGATCATTTTGATTTTCACTGTTTCAAGAAGAAATCAGAGAAGTTCAGATTAAGAAAACTAAGAAGTTTGAATTTAAAAACTCAGATTTTCCTTGCTACTAATAATAAAAATTGAGAAGTCCAAAATAAAATAACGATGTTGTTCGATGCATATCGAAAACTATAATTATTTCCTTTTCTATGAAATAAACTTGAGAAGTCCAAAATAAAAGGTAGAGCCGTTCAATATCTATAAAAAACCCTGATATTTTCACGTAACTGAGAGAAGTTCAGGTGAAAACTATTAGAAGTTCACGTACTACACGATGTGCATTTATATATTAAAAGAGAAATGAAAAGGCAAAGGCTAAAAAATTTATTGATAGAAGTTCAAGTGCTCGCCCCGAGAAAGTTCAAAATTTAAAGATTGGAAACCAAGAAGTAGAATTTTTTCCGTTACTAAAAAAATAAAACCAGAAAGTCCATATTAAAAAGATAGAGAAGTTTGATGATTATAGAAAACTCATATTTTCCTCGTTATTAAAGAATGGAAACAAGAAGTTCAAAAATTAAATAACAAGAAGTTCAACTTTTAAAAATAGAGCGCTTCAAAATTTCACAAAAGAGATTAAGAAATAAAACTAGGAAGTCCATATTAAAAAGATGGAGAAGATCAATGATTATAGAAAACTCAGATTTTCCTCGTTATTAAAGAATGGAAACAAGAAGTTCAAAAATTAAATAACAAGAAGTTCAACTTTTACAAATAGAGCGCTTCAAAATTCATAAAAAAGGATTAAGAAATTCAGATTAAAATTCATGAAAAATTCAGATATTTTCACGTAACCGAGAAAAGTTCAGATTGATAATTGCGAGAAGTTCACGTACTACACGGTGTGCATTTTGTATTAAAAAAAGAATGAAAAAAGCAAACGCTGAAAGTTTTGTTGCTACAAGTTCCAAAGGTTTCAAATTTGAGAAAATTCAAAATTCATGTGAGAGAGGTTGAACAAAAAACATGATGAAGTTCAAGGTGAGAAGAGCGGAAGTTCAACTACCACATGGAATGCTTCCTATAAGTATATAAGAATAGAAAACAAAAGGCTTAAAAGGTCTCATGTAAGAAGTTCAAGTGCTCGTCCGGGAAGTTCAAAATTTTATAGAGAGGTTCACCTTGTATTTCCATGTTTGATTTTTTCAGATAAAATTGAATACAATTATTTGCTCAAAATATAAAAAGGTTAAGTTCAAATTGAAATAACAGAGAAGTTCGGAGTTTATTAAAACATAGGATTTGCCTGTTCAAAAATTAAAAAACACAACACCATTTTTTGCACTTTAAAAAACAACTCATAAACGAAAAAATGGTTGCTAGAAGTTCAAGTGCTCAAGCGAGGAAAAGTTGAAAATTCTTCCGAGAGAGGTTTGCCGTATTTAGATGTCCAAAATACATAAAAAATATGTTATTTTTGTGTTTTAAAATAATTCTCTCAAACCGAGAGAAGTTCAAAGTGATAACAACCAAAGTTCACGACTACATGGTGTGTATTTCATATAAGAAAAATACAAAAAAATGAAACAGGTGAAGTTCAAACAGAGATGCCCCGTGGTTCAATTACTTCAATGAAAGTGTAAACACCACGTGAAAAAATTAGCACGTTAAAAACAAAGTGAAGTTCGAACAAACACGCCCTAGAAGTTCAACTACTTCACGCAAAGGCAAAAACAACACGTTAAAAACAAAGGTGAAGTTCGAATGCATATGCACGAGAAGTTCAACTACTTCACGCAGCAGGTATTTCCATTCGGGATGAAGGCGTAAATCATGATCTCGCCATTTTCTAATTTACTTCAAAACAGAGGAAATCATTTGTGTAAGTTCAAGTCCTCGGTCAAGAAAGTTAAAAAATTATTATAACAGAGGTTTGTACAAAAG
Source organism: Aegilops longissima (assembly GCA_021605205.1). Classification (NCBI taxonomy): domain Eukaryota; kingdom Viridiplantae; phylum Streptophyta; class Magnoliopsida; order Poales; family Poaceae; genus Aegilops; species Aegilops longissima. The sequence continues at coordinate 40,150 of JAHIAM010006345.1, read as the reverse complement.
AAATATCATTTGTGTGACATTGATAATGTATGAGAAAATTACAAACGAAAATACATCACTAAGTTCAACGTGAAAACAGCTAGAAGTTCAACTACTACACTAAATGAACTTCAGATGAAAAACTTTTAAAACCGCTATAGTATGAAAAATGATCAACACGGAAAGTTATGCGGTCTATGGCAGTTTTCCATCAGATATCACTTGCTCAATTCCGGTGAGTGTTTCGGTGCATGGATGGAGAGCTACAGGCAAAAAAAGCACGTGAAAAACAGAGTGAAGTTCAAGGTTTCATACCGAGAAATTCATGTACTTCACGCGATGCATTTTTGGCGAATCTATTTCGCGATAAAGGTAGAACGAATGATTTCGCCGTTTTTTAAATTACTTGAAAACAGCTAGAAATCAGAGAAAACTGTCAACACGAAAACGTTTCGCATTTTCCGTAGCTTTTCAACGGTATATTATTTGGGCCATTCCGATAAAGTTTGTAGAAAATATGGCGAAAATATGTTTTAGCCATTTTCAAAACTGACTTAAAACCGTAAAGTATTGGGAGAAATAATACATACCAAAAAGTTTCGCATTTGTTCAAGCTTTCCAACACCATATCATTTACTGCATTCGGACGCACGGTTAAGAAATTAGCTCAAAATACGAACTCGGTAGGACTTGTACCGTTTCCTAAATTACTTTTAGATCATTCAAAATTAGAAAAAGTTTCCAAATTAAAGAGTAGCGCATTTTCATAAGCTTTCCAACGCCATATCATATTCCTCTGGATTAGCCGTTTAGAAATGACGTCAAAAATACTAACTCGGCTGTTCGGTTTGTGAAATTTTATGTTTTTTCAAATTACTCTTTAACCATAGAGAATTAGAGAAAACTTTCGACATGTGGAAGTAGCGGTTTTGCAGCAGCTTTCCAACGCCATATTATATGCCTCATTCCGATAAATGGTTTAGAAATGCGTTTGAAAATACGATTCACGTTTTTTGTGTGAAGAAAAAACGGTTTTCAAAACTGCTCTTAAACCACTTACATTTTGCCAAAAATTTAAGATGGGTTATGATGCTGGTGTCCATAGCTTTCCAACGGTATTTCGCAAGCCCCATTTGAGCAATGTTGGCGGAAGTTCAACCTAGTTCACAGGGAAGTTCAACGTACTACTAGTGGGGCAGGTCAGGTTATGATCAGAATATTATTCTCATTCCGTGATCAGAATAGTGTTTATGTGTATATATCCCCTCCTAAGTCAAATTAACCTCTCTTGTTGTCAGGCAAAAAGTAGTGATGGACCAAGCGGGCCCACAGATGGAAAGCAGCGATATCGCTGATAACCGCTAAGGGTGCGAGAGGACAACCACCACCGCTTGCATGTGGGCCAAACATATATATGTTGAATACCCAAATGCACAACTTGATGTGCCACATGCCTCAAAACCGTAAACCATGCACCCACATAGAGCAAGGTTCATGAAGCGCATTATATACATATGATGGTCCCTTCCCTCTTCACCGTGATACTATATGCACCGCCAGAATATGTACAACCCAAAAGAATCCTCATCGATGGTGAAATTAATTAACCTCTCCCGATGTAGGTCAAAGTGATGCATGCATGCATCGACGATGGCCTCATGGGCCCACAGATGGAAGCGTCACACGTGAGTGTCCTAGCAAGGATAACCATTGTGTAAATGCATGTGGCCCAAAAAGTTGTTGTGTGATGTTTGAATAGCCAATTTCACAATTTTGATGTGGCACGTGCCTCGGAAACCAAAAAGTCCCGACACTGAGTGAGGTGTACTTGTTCACGGACACGTACGTATAGTATATATGCTAGTCCCCTCCCACCTCTTGGACGCATACTATATACCACCATAACACAAACAAAAAAGATTCTACCTTGCTGGTCAAATTAACCTCACTGCCAGTTGTTCGTCAAAGTGATGGACGATGACCTCGCGGGCCCATAGAAAGCGTCACACGCGAGTATCGAGTGTCGTGTAGGACAATCATCGACTGCATGTGGCCAAAACGTATGTATGAAAGGTTTGTGTAATGTTTTAAATAACGATTCACGACTCTGATGTGGCACCGGCCTGCCTAACAAAACGGCCAACCCACACGGTGGCTCACAACTCGTAGTGTACTGCAAGCCACCCACCACCCCCAGACGCACACACCCACACACACACACCACGAATCCACCGCAACTACGATGCATGTTAAATTAATTATCCCACGGTGAACATATGTTACCAAAGGAGCGACGTTTTAATTTCAAAAAATTCACAGAGATCATTAAGACGTTTTAGTACATTAATTGATTGATTTTCTATGGGTATAAAGTGCAAAAATCAAATTTGAGCTACATGCACACATGACAGTGCACCTAAATGGATTGCAAAAACACATGTGTCTCATCTGGGTGCATGTTTACTCCTCGGCAACAAATTTCAAAAATTGAGAATCTTGATTTTAAATTCTAGTACATCCAAAACTTATTTGAAGTTCATGAAACTTATCGTGTTGTCATATGGACACCAATACAAAGTGGCATTGTACTTTTTTGTCAAATTTGAGACCAGTTTTGATGTAATCTTTATCTAATTACAAATGGGAGATTATTAATAATTGGGAACCAATATCCCAAACGGATTATTTATCCGGACCATGAGCGTTAGACCAACAATGGATATGTGCCATGCTTCGGTTAAGCAATAAAGCGGCAGCATTAATCATCCAAATAGAAAAACAATATACGCTGCCACATGAATTCGTGTGCCGTAAGCGAGCAGCGTGAGTTGACGGACGATGCGAGCAGTCCGCCACGCAGTGCACGGGAGGCATGCGGCAAGTGTGTGAATTGACGGAGGCGTGCTCGCTGCATAGTGTCATTGGGAAGCGCAGTAGTAGCTATGTGAAACTTTGGTAGGCATGCCAAGATTCCGTGTGCAGGCTCACCGAGGCCAGCCATCGGTCCGATCGCCGCCCGCTTCTCTCCCACAACTCACACTACTCCATATTAATGGTGCGCCGAGCGTCAGCACTTCTATCCTCGCCACACACACACAAAATCCTCTCTCCGCTTGCATCCTCGACGCCGCCTCATTCCTCAAAGCCGCTGTATGAGGATGCCGCCAAGCACCCCATCAAAGGGAGGGCGGCCGTGCATGCTAAAGCACCGAGCACGGCGTGAGATGGAGACAGAGGTTGCCGCCACCACCGGCGAAGTTATCTTTGCACTTGACATCGCCGACGGTGTCGAGCTTCCACAGCCGGAGGCGGTTCCACACCGACTGGTGATTTACCCCGGCGACGACTCGACGACCAATTCGCGATTTAATTCGACGATTTACGGACGGCTGGTTAGTCATCTATACCCATTTATGTGTCAAATAGATCGAGGGTTTCTAGTTACTCCTGCCTCCCCTTTTGGAATAGAAATCCTATGGTTATGTTCTCCCACCATGAAATCTGAGTAAGTTTCATAGATTCGTAGTAGCGTATTGATTGTTTGAATGGTACAAGTGATAAGTGATTAGTTGTTTCATCTGTGCAAATGATTTCTACTAGTAATCCGACTAGGGTTAGTGTTCGTGCTAATAATTCCTAGCTAGGACTTGACAACTGATTTTGAATGATCTACATACTACATATGTTTGTGCCATTATTTTCTTCAAGATTGGTCTATACATAGACGACTGTGCTTAAAAATCGAACCATAATCTCTCGAGATGTATAAATAAATAGCCATAAATTCCTAGTCCTACTTCACGGCATGTAATCATTCATTTGATTCCAAACTTGTTTTACTATTTGTATAGGTGCTGTCTGACGATGTGGACAGCGAGGATGAAGATGGCATGAGGAGGTACAAGAGGCAAATCGAGGGAGCTTTATGCGGAATGCATAACAAAGGATAGGACCTCGAACAATGCTATCGATCCCCATTTTGCAACCACAAGCTTCATGACGCGTATCTAAGTGTTTTGCCGCATGCAAGAGGACAGGCCGTTGGCTCCTTCAAGCAGAAGTATGCTCGCAGGGTGGCGCACGACGCGTACGCCGAGTACCTGGAGAAGTTTCAGGATCATGCCGGCATGTGAGATGGGATGTGGGATGGATCGAACTATGTACGCTTGAGTATGCTTAATGACGGTTGAACTATTTACTTATGGTTGAACTATGCTTATGTACGTGTACGCTTATTATCTATGTCTGAGTATGTTAAATATTTGGTCAAAATTTGGTAAAAATTACAAAGAGGGACCAATAAACCAGGACGGAGGTAGTATGCCAATCACACACGGTTCCTGAAATTGGAACTGTGTGCAATGACTTTCATTTTTTCTGTTGCGTCAACCACACACGGTTCACTCTAGCAAACTGTCGCCCCCAAAATTCTTTGTGGGACACAAAACCCTCACCACCCAATTCAAAAAAGAAAAAAGAAAACCCTCACCATCCCCACGTCACAAAAACCCTCACCCCACCCGCACCCCCTCCAGTACGGTCCCAATTCACACCTGCACAAGCTCCTCCACGTCTATGCCATGGCACCGCCTATCGCAGCGGTAAACACTTAGCTCGCCGCCTGCCGCCGCCGCCAGGCTGCCGGCAAAGCCCACCACATTTCACCACTTCCGCTTGTCGCCGCCTATCACCGTCGACTTTCTGGACGCTGCTCATGGTCGACCTAGCTCCACTCGGTTGGGGAATCTGCCGTACTGAGGGTTCTTTCTCATGGAAGACAAAGTAACTAATTTAATGAGATATTATCTCATCTCTTATCCCAGTTCATCTGCCTCCTTTAATCACCCGACGGAAATCGCCGTGAATTCATTTTTATTCGAGCTGATTTGAGGGTTTTTTTCATTCATAGAATGTACAAGGCGCCTACACTTCGTGACTTTACACCTCCGCCAGAGATTCCATCTCACCGTACCAGATAACTTGAGGACGTGCACGATATGTTCAATCTCACCCTAAATTGGTTGGCTTGGCCTAGTTTCCTGAACATATTCTAAATATTGCTACATTTGGATAAAACATGCCACATGCACCATATACGCCAAAGGGATTTCTTCTTTCTATATTAGGCTAATTAATGATGTATTGTTCTTTCGACACTCTCATATTTCCATGACATCATGTTTACCCTATCTATTTAATTATAGATTTTTGTCCTTTGATTTCAACTCGATGTACGATCTTTCAATTTGGGCCCATATTTGCATGTTACCATATTTTCTTTAACAATCCTACCATTTTCTGTAGCACATCACTTTCTATGCAATGATTATGTAGTGCACCATATTTCCTTTACATAGATCAAGATCGCACGGATGTCATATCGCACACAAACCATGGATTTACAATCGCTACATCAGATGACTTGATGAACGTGGTGACTCCTATTTTGGCAATCGGCTTTTGAAAAGAAATTTCTAAGTTTTATGTAATCGAAGGTGGCACTAAAATTGCACCGCATATAAAAGGGCCTGGTCATGAGATATATGCTAACTTCCCGACAAAATCATTTGTCCGCACTTTGTTCAAGTAAGTTTTCTTTTCAACTATCTCGCATGTTGACTTACCCAGCAATGCCAAATGAATTGTGTAGTATTTAAGCAACCAATTGTTATTCCCTTTTCTTACTATATTCCTACCTAATAACTTCTAGTTACAAATTCACTTTTCTATTTCCCTGTTTTAACTAAATATTCCCTCAGACTCACATTTCTATCGTAGTGTCACGACAAGGAGACTCCAGAGGTAGAGAATGGGGCTGCCAACAAGCGGAGGTATGCAGCTAGAAGTGCAAGCGACTCCAAAGAGCCTAGACTTCATCAGCAGCCTCCCGATGATATGTTGACAACATCATCTCCTCCACCCAATCAAATTTGGGGCGCGACAACCGCCCTTTCCCGAGGGTGGCGCCTATGGAACTTCAGCCTCTCGACCTCATCGACACCCACGAGCTCTGCCATGGCTATCGCAAAAGCTTGGATGCGTTCTCCAAGATCCTTGACAGTCACCTTGGCCCAACTAAAGTCCTTAGAATGGGCAAGTTCCGTTCCAACGGCAAGGACCGAGCCAAGCTTGACGAATGGTTCCGATCCCCCGCCATAGATCAACTCGAGGAGCTCACTTTTGATGATGGGCATATGCGGTCGCTGCCAACGTCCCCACTCCGCCTGGCGCACACGCTGCGCTTCGCCAAGTTCAGGAACTGCCACCCCCCTAATGATGTGCCCGCTCTTATTCTACCATGACTGAAGCACCTCGAGCTCGTCGCCATCTACCTCCCAAACGGTGACATGGAGCGCCTACTCCATGGCTGTACCGCACTCAAGTACCTTCTCTTCAGGTGATCAATGGGTTGAGTACCTCCACATCACCTCCATGACTCTCCTGACTATTTATATGTGTTGTCAAAGGGCAGAAGACATCACAAGATGTGTACCACGGTATGGTCATTGAGGACACACCTACACTTGAGAGATTACTTGTAGTTGATCAAGAAGGTCCAACAAGAATCAATGTCATTTCTACGCCGAAATTGACAAGTGGGGCTACTCATCTCACAAATACCGCGAACTTGTTATTGATCCACACCCGCTCGTACAAAAGCCGCCTTTCTACCTCTCCTTCTACAAATTAACATTATTTCTAATTTTGAAGATGTTTGTTCGCCTCTGTCATTTAGAAAATGATTCCGACAAGCTTGACCTCAAATCAAGACAAAGGAAGGTCTTGGCACTAGAATCTATCGCCCCAACCTCGAGCAAGTTATCGCTTCCTAAGATGCTTTCCGTGTTCGGAGAAGCTATATATCGAGGTGATGTTCCTTTCCTGTTAAATGTTAACCATAAGGCAGTTCAATTCATGACACCTTTTTCCAAGTTTACAATGACAATGTACTACGATTTCTGAAGGTATTTTGGAGGATTTCAGTACATACATGCCCCCCCCCCCCATATTGGTTGCTTGATCCATATTGTTACAATCAATAAGCATTTCTCGTTTGGATTCATCTATACTAGTTTTCTTAGGGAACTTTTCATCCACTCCAACCTCTTGTGAAGAAGGCTACATTTTTCTAGAATGTAATCAAATGCCCATGTTAATCATGTCAAATCGAAGATGGCATGTTATTGCATTTTACAAATCCTGCAAACCAAATAGGCATGTAGTAATGTTCAAAACTGCATGTAGGCACTAACACGCTTTTCTTTATGGATAAGATTAGCCCAGTGGTGGATAATGTGATGCTCCCTCCGTTCCTTTATCTAAAGTGTATTATTTTTGGCACAGTGACCAAGGCACATAATTATAGACATGTTATGACGAAATTACCCTTGGCAAATTTATTGGTTAGTGGCAAGTAAATCAGTTATTCTAGGAAAGTAAGAGATACATGCAATTGACAGAGAGATGATTTCCTTCTTTTACTACAAGGAGAGATACAGACAATCAGGAGAGAGATACTTTCCTTTTTCTAGAGGGCTAACAAGGGAGTTATGAAGAATTACAAGAAACGCACCTTACATTCTGGAATTTTATCAAAAACAAATACACCTTATATAAAGGAACAGAGGGAGTACAATATAACAATCACGTCGAATGCCTAGATCTGCATCTCTCGGAAATTACTTTGAACTCCTACCAAGGGACCTTACCGGAGATTATATTCGCCAGGTTCTTTGTTCTCAGAGCAACGGTGCTGAAGGAAATGAGGTTTTCCCTACATTTATTTCACAAAAATGAATGGTTTGTTGATCAAGGCCGGCGCCTATGGCAGAATGGAATAGGCTCCAAAAATGCTGAATTTCATTTTGGAACTTCAGATGACAGAGTAATCGGAAGTCATCGTGTCAACCCCATACATGACTTCTCAATGGCTGACCCCTTTGCAAAAATTGTGAGGTTTCGAAACCAGACTTAGAAGCGGTGATATTAGTTTGATCCTCTCTGATATCCATGTTCAGCGGATCAGCGTGAGCGTTTGCAGCTGATGAGCTGAATTTCATTTATAATATCAGTTTGAACCTTGTAATCTTCGAATTTGAGCCATATAACTCTGGAATTTGAACCTTGTAATATTTCGAGATTTTGTGGTACAATCATTGAAATGGGATTGTATGAGACTCATATATTGCTAGCACTATTTTGACCTTAATATGCAATGGTCTTAGATTTTATTAACGATTCTCGAATCTGTTTACCTTGTCGATCTCACAGCACACGATCTGTATAGCTAACTCGACTGCGATCTTTGACATTAGTGCACGCAGTTGGTTTCTTCCACCATGTGCACTGTAGAGCGTAGAATTGATTATCGCACTCGAGTGTCCATCATCACCCTTCTGTGTAACTTTGACCTCATCACCCACGGGTAAACTTATGACTAAAGTCATTCCACACACTTCGTTTTTACAAAGCTTTTTGCCAATAAACGCCCATGATTTGTCCCTCCTCTAGCCGACGTGTGGCCAAACTAGACGGGCGGGAATCTTGCGCGGTAAACAGCGCGGTAGCACGGGAACAGGCTCACCGACGATACATTTGGCGCCTCTTCGAGCCCACACATGCGGTGCGGTGTTACCAAGCGTGCACTCAAATTCTTCGCTATGAACGCCGTGACAAGACGTGACGATTACAGGCCGTTATTACAGCGGCCATTTACCCCTTGTGTCTCTTCAACCTTTCGATCGCGCGCCACCATTGCAAGAAGCACACCCACCATGAGAAATTCTTAGAGGGTATCCTGTGTGGCTCCAATGGTGCTCCGAGCAGCTACCGACGATGAGCAGCAGTTCACCATGCGTGGCGTGATGGACACCCGCAGAAGGTTCATGGACCTCTCGGTGGTGTACACCAACAACCCGGTCTGAGTGGAGCACTCCATCCACATCACGGAGTTGTTGCTTGCCGAGGAGAAGTACACGGTGGTCGGGTTCGACCGAGTACACCCGCCGCCGTGTCGGGTCTCGCCCCAAGGTCGCTGCCGCTTAGATGTGCGCGGCGCCACCACGCCCTCGCTCACCACTACTGCCGGGCACAAGGCCTTGTGAGCGCTTTTGCCGATTTGTCAACAGCCTCCACTACATGTTCGCTATGGTGGACATCACCAACGATGTAAAGGCGCCGAGAATTCGGCATCGCCGCGCCGTAATCTTGTCGACATCCAGGCCAATACAAGATATGGGACAGCAAGGAGCATGAGAAGGACTCATTGGTTCACCTCGCCGAGGCCATCATCGACCCCTACTACAGACATGAAGGATTCTGCAACAAGGACAAGCTGCCTCACACTCGCCTGGATGGAGAAACTCGACAAGCTCACGCCGGTACGCTGCCAAGGAGGCATACACGAGCTACGACATGTACGGCAGATCGTTGACATGAGGAAGTGACTCCTTCCCAAAATGGCTAGGGATCCAGCCGGAAGCAGAGCAATGGCAAGCATCGTCGCAACAATAAGTAGATGATTAGATGCTCATTTCTCCTACTTTAGTATGCATGTAATTGCTTACTTTGGTGTGTGGAAATGTTATGTGTGTAGTCACTTGTGTAATTGTATGCTTAATTTGGTTATGCAATGTTGTCTTTTTAAGTATATATGTGGATGCTCTGTAGACAGAGCGTAGATGTTGTGCGGACAAAGAAAACCACATCGCACACGGACTAAAACAATGGAACCCGCTGTGATGTTTTCATCAATCACTCACAATTGTATACCAGCAATCGCTTGCTCACAACACACACGGCTTGTTAGCAGTAATCGTCCGTGTTGTTATCGGTTCGCGCACACGCTTCCGATTACATGCACCTGTTTGCCGCAGATCATGCACATCTTGTTGTTGAACCATTTCGTTCTTATGTCTCAACGCAAATAGTTCATCCGAGTGAACCGCATGTTGTACATCGCACACACCTTGATCTGGCTGACCATTTCTTTTGTGTTGCCTAATCACAAATAGCTCATCCGAGTGAACCGTATGTTGTATATCGCACACACCTTCATCTGGCTGCCCGTTTCTTTTATTCCTCCTCATCGCAAACAGTTAATTGAGCTGAACCGTATGCCCTGCATCGCACACGCAACTAAAGTATGAACCGTGTTTGATGTATCCTCCATCGCAAACGTTTTGCACCTTTTTGACGGTTTTTTTACACCACTATTATATTCATCACGCTTTTTCTGTATTTATGCAGACAGGGATGCTCAGCTTGATTTTAGTGGAACTACACAAAATTTTCAGATGGTTCGTGTCCTCCATAATACTTCATCATGCACAATACATCGAATGGTTCTCTAATCATTCGTCGTCACCTTGAGCCACCGGACTATCTACTTGAATGGAGCTGCCAACGTGTTTAATGCTTTGCAACATATAAATACGAAATCCACCATGCTACTCAAGACATTGTTTGATTTCAGTAAAACTGCACAAAAAGATACGCTGGTTAATCCGGCTCCATGTGCCATTTCAATGTGCAAACCGATGACAAACCATGCCCATCCGAATGGAGCTACCAACGTATTCAAGGCAGAAGAATTCCCACAAGTTCAAGGGAAAGAACTCTGTCCAGCAGAATACTACCTTTAAGAAGGGTAAGAAGAAAGTGAAAGTGCGTTATATCGACTAGAGGGGGGGTGAATAGGCGATTTTTATGAATTCTTCACTGAGGAATTTGCCGGTGAGGAAATTCCTTAGCTAAGAACTACTTGCAGCGGAATAAGTACTCGAAGTAAGCACAACAGAATACACGATGGTCATCATGATGAAATGAAGACTAGCACAGAGTACGTAAAGCGAATCACAGGATAACACAAGATGAAGACTAACAGATCAAGAAATTGAACTGAGGAAATTGAGAAAGTCTTCACCAAAGTCTTCAAACACAGATATGAACAAACACTCAACACAAAGAATGAGGAAATGAAAGGGTTGAGGAAATAGAACCAGTTAGGTTGGTGAAGACAATGATTTGGTAGACCAGTTCCAACCGCTGCCTCAGCTTGTACGCCTGGTTGAGCGGCCGAGTATTTAAACTCGAGGACACACAGTCCCGACACCCAGCCGCCGAGCACGCAGCTCAGACACCAAGTCCTCACCGATTCTCCTTGAACTAAGGTCACATGCACTCGCCCAATCACTGTGGTAAGTCTTCAGCGATTTCCAAACCTTCACAGACTTGGTCACTCGGCGATCCACAATTCCTCTTGATGTTTCTAGACCATGACGCCTAACCGTCTGAAGAAGCACACTCTTCAAAGGTAATAAGCGCCGGATCCACGCAGGATCAATCTCTTCAAGGATGCTCAATCACTTTGGGTTTGTAGGGTTTGGTTTTTGGGTATTTCTCACTTGATGATTTTCGCCAAAGTCCCTGAGGATGGGTTGCTCTCAAATGACAAGTGTCAAGTTCTTCTTGAGCAGCCAACCAGCTAGTGGTTGTAGGGGCGGCTATTTATAGCCTAGGGAGCAGCCCGACATGATAAGACATAAATGCCTCCAATGATATGACCGTTAGGTGGATAAGATATTTTGAGACAGCAAGGCCAAGAAGACAAAGAACGGTCGGAAATTTGAATATCAAATTCCTCGTATATCATGTTCCTCACTGTAGGCAATCCACATCGGCGAATTCTAACTCCTCGCCGAATAAATTCTCAATGACTGTAAGAACTTCGCCTCTCACATCAAGAAATTGACTGAATCAGTATGAGATTTCCAAAGGCTTCACTCAAGGGATTGGTAGGTGTAGGATTTTGAGTTGAGCATCACATGGAAATTTTTCCTTAGTATTTCTAATTTTTAACAAAGACGGTGTTTCCTATGACTCAAGAAAGAGAAAATGAAACTACGAAAACAAAAGTCTTCACGCTTCATGTTCCTCAAATGAATACCAAGTCTTCAAGGTCACACCAATTTCTTCACTTTCAAAGTCTTCGTAAAGACTTCGTAATATCAAAGTCTTCAATCAAGAACTTCATTTTAGGGATCGACTTTCTCTCAGAAATATCAAACTCCTCATAGACTTATAGACCTGTGTACACTCACAAACGATTAGTTCCTTAACCTATAAGTCTTCAATCCACCAAAATCACTAAGGGCACTAGATGCACTTACAATCTCCCCTTTTGGTGATTGATGACAATATAGGTTAAGTTTTCAACGGGATAAACATATGAAGTGTAAATACTGATAATGAGGAATTTGATTGCAAGATATAGAAGAACTCCCCCAAGATGTGCATAGTGAGGAATTTGCTTTTGAGGCAATGCACATTTGAAGAGTTGAATCATGGAGATCTACCCTATATCTTGTAATTCATACACGATTTGACATATAATATGAATAATTTGAAATGCATGATGAAATATGGTGCTTGATGTAATTCAAAGATGCGTATGATAACATTAATGAGGAACAAGCATGCAAAATAACGATCAAGAGTATCGAGCTCAAATAGATTCGCTGAAGATTTTCAAGAAGCTCAAGAGAATCGAGCATAGTGCAAGAGCATAATGCATCAAAAGTATCAAAGCACCATCGGGTTTAAGATTACAACTCGATCCAATAAAAGTTTCGTAAGAACGAGAGTTGTAACTTAACAAAAATAAATAATTGTTTATGGGCAATAAAATAGACCCGCTTAAAATAGACCCACTTGAAGACTAACTCAAATTTCTCCCTCTTTGTCATCGAATGACCAAAAGGATCGAAACTGAGGACTAACGCTCCTGAAGAATTTCAAGTTGAGGAAGGAGCGCCAGCGTTGTTGGGGTCGGTTGTTGTAGCAGGACCTGCCGCGGTGTCGTCCAAGTCTTCATTGTCATCAGTGTCGCGCGATGAAGAATAGGAGCTGGCCACCAAGGAAGGAACTTTGACCTTCTTGTATTTCTTCTGAGGAGGTGCGCATCACCAAATTCTTCCTTGAGTCCCATTGACGCCGCCTTCCGCATTGTAGACATGTGAAAGAACAGCCCAGGTGCGTTTGAAGGTTTCATGGAGGTAGTAGTGGTTTTTCTTCACTGCATTGTGTGTTGAGGTCATGTTGTGAAGAATTGAACCAAACTGACGCTTGACCCATTTATGATTGCGATCAACCTTCTGATGAAGACTGAGGAGTAACTCACGATCAGTCATCACCCTGGGTGCGGTAGCTTGAGGACTTTGCTTGACTGAGGTATTTGCGGCAGAGTCATGTGTGGCAGAGTCATCATTGGTGGAGTAGGATGCTGCTTTGTGAAACTATCCATCTAATGGACGAATGCCTTCATCTATCACAGCAGAGCCTTGCCCTTGTCATCACCGAGGTAAATGTCCGCTTGAGGACTTCAATTAAAGCAAGTAGCTACAATGGTTCGTAGTATCAGCTTTGTAATTGAGTGAAGACCTTGTCCCGATGAATCTCATTATCCAAGGCGATAAGGCTTCAGCTCAAATGGTGACATAGCAATGTTTGCCGAGTCCTCATGAAGAAATCATGGAAGTTGACGGAACGCCATGGATGATGTTGAAAAGCATATTCTTCATGATGCCAACGACTTCTTCATCATTTGAGTCGTGGCCTTTGATAGGACTCATTGTCTTCGCTGTAATCCGATAGACAGTCCGAGGCACATACACAATTCCTTGACGAGGAATTTGGTTCTGGGGCCTGCCTTGGCTTCAAAGGCTTCATCAAGACTTGCATATAGTGATTTGAAAGTTCTGTTCGTTGTAGATACAACGAGCACCATCAAGTGGAGGACTGAGTGGTAGAGCACGGCAATTCAGCTTGTCGGTGCCTTGTAGTGAGTATTTTCGCACATCCAGCCTAATACCCATGAGTTCACGCCTTCGCCTCCGTGATGTGCAGCGTTGCATAGAATTGAAGAATGAGTTCTTCATTCCAACACGTATATCAGCAGAAATTCGAAGTCCGGCCATGAAGAACACCGAGGACTGGCTCAAAGCTCGGCAGAGACTCCATGTCCACATGAGGAATATGAGCATGATCAAGACTTTGTCTTTGTTGAAGAGCACCGAGGAATAGAAGTTGGCTTGACGGCAATCCGTAAACGCTTCTTCCTAATGCGAGCGTAATCATATGGATTATAGTTAGTGAAGAGTATGTGTTTCGGCAAAGAAATCATCAGCCTTGAACTTTTGTTTGCTTGAGAACGGATTCTTTTGCTTGGGCAGAGGGGTGTCGGTGAGTTGCATCACCACCTCGTGAATCGCGAGTTCAGTTCTTCAGTCGAGGGATTTCTTGTTCCTCAACAAAAGCAGATGAGGATCAAGCAGCAGAGGTTCATCAAAGACTAGTGGCTGGAATTTCTTCATGCACAGAGCAAGTGGGTTGAGTTTCTTCAGAGTCCATTTGGACTGTTTGTGCAGGGACCGAGGAATCTGTTGGAGCGGGTGAAGAGAGGAGTATTGGGATGCGACTTTCCCAAAAGTCATCATTCATCACAGTGTGGTGCACCCTATATCCACATCTTCATCTTCACTTCTCAACACCACCTCTTCACCGTGGACCGAGGCATAGGTGAGGAAATGACTGGGTTGAAGGGATTGCGCCCACTTCAATTTCTTCATCAATCTGCTCGACGGGCAGCAGAATGATGTTCTTCATCGATCCGATTGGGATCTCATAGTCTTCTCCAAAAGGAACAAGGTCCTTTGATGGCATGGAGGAAATCGAACAAGATCAATTGATTTTCGAACGAACTGGTCATTGGCTTCATTTTCTTCGCAGTCAAGAATTTGACACAGCCGATGCCTTCCTTTTCTTCACTGCAGCTTGTTCTGCAGCCTTTGGTTTTCTTCACATCGAGGCGATGGAAGAATTGGAGTTGGAGTTGGCGCAGAGGAGCTAAGGAATCTGGTTGAATTTGTTCAGCGCAATCGATGCAGCTTGCTCGACTTGTTCAGCTTTTAGGCGCACCACTGTGGATGCCCGGCACTTTCTTCAAATGCCGGAATGGGATCATCAGCCCTCGAACTAGCATTTTCATCAGCAGCTGAACTTCATCAAAGCCGCATGTTCTTCACCGTTCGAGCCGAGGCTTCACCGAGGAATTTCATGTTGCGCTAGCAGCAACATTGGTGAATTTCTTCGCCGATTGATGAATCTGACCTTGGCTCCTTGCCAATCAGATAATAAGAATCAAGTTTTTGCCGAGGTCTTGAATTTCGTTCGACCTTGAGAAGTTCCTCGTGTCATTTTGACAACGCTTTTCTTCGAACTTCTCCTTTCTCGTATTGAGCCTTCTTGATCTCTCTGCCTTTTTCAAACTTCCATTTCTTCAACGATGAAATGGGTCAACATATGACTTTGTCCAGGGTCGATGAAAGTCAGCATAGGGGTATTGGGATCCTTGTGCCGTAGATCAATATAATCGAGGATTTTCTTCGATCTAACAAGAGTGGCACAAATGTGCCTTTGGCTCTTGCGGCCCTTTCTGGCGCATCTCGATGATTTCCGCAAGTTCATCATCGAAGCTTCATCATCGGGCACATGAAATGCAACCTGCTTTTCTTTGACTTGGCCGAGGACCTCGCCCACTGTTGCTTTGGTCTTCAGCAGAGTCGGGCCAGATGATGAAATTGGTGCAGCCGAGGAACTTGCTGAAACCCAGAGGCAATCGAGAAACCAGCAGTCCTTTGACATGTAGCCGATGCACAGAACCGAGGATTTTGAAGGAGCTGTTGAGGACTTTGGTGGAGCTGTAGCAGGTGAGGAATTTGCCGTGAGGGCGCCTGCTAGGAACTTGGCCGTGAGGGCGCCAAGGTGAAGCACTTGGCTTATGAGCAGGCTTCTTAGGCATGGATTTCTCGGTTTGACCGAGGCCTCAGAGAGCAGCAGCAGGCGTAATCCTCATTGAATTTCTTCACCGCCTCCTTGGCTTGTCTTGCCAATTTAGCTTGGCGCTAGCCCATTCTTTAGGAAAGTCCTCACCACGCTCGATGCTTGTGGGATCAGCTACTTGGCCAAAAGCCAATGGAGCTCTTGGGCATGGAGGATTGAGAGCTAATTTCTTCATGTACTTTGGAGTCACATATCCGTATTCCTCCATTCCTTTGCCCATCTCCGCTCAATCTTCCTAATACGCACCTTGCGCTGATTTTTGTTTTCTTCATCGTGTGCAATAGTCAGATAAATTTCTCGTGGATTTCAAACGCCACAACCTCGTGTTTCTTTCTCCTTTCTCGTGGCTTCTACCGCCCGCCATATTCTTCATTGAGGAATTTGAACAATTGAGTTCTCTCAAGAAGTATGCAGTTTTTCTTCGAGGAACGCTGCAAATGAGTTAAGTTGATGAGAACCTAGTGATTCAAAGCAATGACATGTGTACCGTGAACAGAGTATAGTTGCAGGAATTTGGAGAGGTCATATGCTCTCGTAAGGTTTTTCAAAAGAACAAGTTTTGAGGATTTTGACCAGATGAGTTTTGAAGAATTTCACTAAACGCTTTTTGTCTTAGGTTCCAGAGTTGTATGATCAAGGATCCACACAATTGAGGAATCTTGAAGAAAATGATTGCTTAGAGAAATGAATCAAGAGCATATAGCTTGTGAGGTGTTTGTGTGTGAGGATTTGAAGAATAAAACACCTTTGAAGATTTTGTAGTTTAAGATTTGGATCAACGAGGGTAGTAAAAGTTACTTTTATTTACCCTAAATGAAGAACACGATTTAACCGGGTGTTGTAGATGTGAAGCTCATCTGCTCAGATCTTCCAAGCCCTAACTTGGCGGAGGAAGACAGCTACGGCGGCGGCGGAGTGAGGATTTCCGCAGCCGGAGCGAGTACGCCGGCGACGAGGTCGAGGCATCAAGCTCTTCCTCACCGGGCGATGATGGAGAAGCGCGGCGCTTAGGGTTTGAGGATCTCGAAAGGAGAGAGAGGTCGAGCGGAGTAAAGGAAGTGAGGATGGAGAGAGGGTATTTATAGAGGCAAAGAAAACTGTTCGCCTCAAGATTTAGGACGGACGTGTTCTCACCATTCTCCTTCTCACGACATGTGTCACCCACGCATCAGGTAGTGGAGATCGTACGATCGTGGGTGAATAAAATAATGAATCGGGATGCGGAGCGTTTGAGCGGCAAAACCGAAAGTTTGATAAGATCAGTTTTAAAGTTTCGCTCGCAATTTCTTCAAATTTAACAGGACACAAAGGAAGATTTTGAACGAAGTTTCAAATAGAATGCACATGAAGAATTTGTGAATAGATTGGGTTGAGTATAGCATAGAGGGGAAGGGTCCCATCACATTCACTTAGCGTAAAAGCTACTTGAAGAAATAGCCATAAGTGAATGTTGTAGAGGACATAAACCATATATATATATATATATATATATATATATATATATATATATATATATATATATATATATATATATATATATATATATATAGCCAATGAAGAAAGACGACGAAATAAAGTGAAGATTTTGCAAAGTTGAAGAATTTGAAAACTCAAGAATTTCAAAACTGAGGAAAACTCCAATTGAAGATTTTCAACTTTGGTGGTGGCATGACCCATCAGATAAGAATGATGATTTCAGACACCGCTGCATAATTGTCGAGGGTTCTGAGAATAAAATTCTTCATTAATTTCTTCACATTTAGAGTGTTATTCTTCATTGATTGAAGAAAAACGTTTCTTCATGTGTTGCACATCTAAGTTATCAATATTGCATAAGTGTTAGGATGTGTGTCTGTTTCAAAGAACATTCGAAGATTCTAAGATATTTAGCTCACACCGCAACTTGCTAAATCTCTTCTCATCCAAGGGCTTAGTGAAGATAACGGCTAGCTGTTCTTCAGTCTTCACGTGCTCGATGGAGATGTCGCCCTTCAACACATGATCACGAAGAAAATGATGACGAATTTGAATGTGCTTTGTCTTCGAAAGTGCTAAACTGGTTGTGAGCAATCTTGATGGCACTCTCATTGTCACAGAGAGAGGCACATTCTTCATGTTGATGCCGTAGTCCTTGAGAGTTTGCTTCATCCATAGCAATTGAGCACAACACGAGCCAAGCAAGAATGTATTCAGCTTCCGAGTAGACAGTGATACGCAGTTCTGCTTTCTTCGAGGACCAATGCACCAAAGATCGTCCGAGGAAATGACAAGTGCCGAAGTTGACTTGCGGTCCACACGATCACCAAAGATAGTCGAGTCGAATATCCAATGAGATCAAAAGTAGAGCCCTTGGGGTACTATAATCCTAGTGTTGGTGTGAGCTAGATATCAAGAATATGCTTCACAGCCTTATGGTGTGATTCCTTCGTGTAGCTTGAAATCGGGCACACATGCAAACACTAAGCATTATATCTCGCCTAGATGCACATAAGTACAATAAAGAACCAATCATGGAGCGGTATACCTTGTGATCAAGTCAATACCATTTTCATCAAGGCATAGATGGCCATTTGTGGGCATAGGAATTTTGACGCTTTGCAATCTTGCATGCCAATTTCTTCAGACATCTTTGAGGTATTTCTCCGAGATATGAATATGCCATTGTGTTGTTGATTTAATTTGAAGACCTAAGAAGAATTTCAACTCTCCCATCATAGACATTTGATATTCTTCACTCATCATATAGGCAAATTCATCACTATAACGTTGGTCAAGACAGCCAAAGATAATATCATCAACATATATTTGGCACACAAACAGTTCACCATCATAAGATTTAGTAAAGAGAGTAGGGTCGAGTGAACTGGTGTGAAGCCATTCTTCACGAAGAATTCCTTCAATGTATCATACCACGCCTGGGGCTTGTTTGAGACCATAGAGGGCCTTATTGAGTCTCAAGACTTTGTCGATTCTTTGGATCTTCAAACCCGGGGTTGAGCAACATATACTTCTTCCTCAAGCTTACCATTGAGGAATGCACTTTTCACATCCATTTGATATAAAGTGATATTGTGATGGTTAGCATAGGCAAGTAATATGCGAATAGACTCAAGTCTAGCAACAGTGCAAAAGTTTCATCAAATCAATTCCTTCAACCTGTGTAGCCTTGAGCTACTAGTCGTGCCTTATTCCTCACCACAAGACCATTTTCATCTTGCTTGTTGCGGTAGATCCACTTTGTGCCAATGATATTATGCTTGCAGGATCTGGACGCTTGACCAGCCTCCTGCACATTGTTGAGCTCGAATCGATGTAATTCTTCTTGCATAGCCTGAATCCACTCCGCCCCGTAAATGCTTCATCTACCTTAGTGGGCTCTGTGATAGAGACAAAAGCATAGTGCCCACAAAAGTTAGATAAATGTGAAGCTTTTGAGCGTGTGAGAGGACCCGGTGCTTTAATGTCATCGATGATCTTGTCAACTTGCACTTCTTTTGCAACGCGAGGATGAGCTGGTTGTCGCCGAGGAATTTGATCATTTTTGTCAGCACCATTGTCTTCAAAGATTATCTTCAGTGCATCACCTTGACGTTTCACAGACAGAATGAATTCTTCAGAGATTCTTCAAGAGGAATGACATCCTCGCTTGCCTTGAACTTGATAGAATCCTCAGTGCTGGTTCATCTAACATGAAGGTAGGTGCTCTCTTTGCAGCCATTAGTTTCATCGAACCGCACATCTACAAAGGTCAACAATCTTGTGAAGAGCGATGTTGAAGACTCAGAGGTGTGCGAGTCCTTTCCGTAACCAAGCATAAACCTTCATGTGCTTTCGTGCAAATTTAGAATTGTGATGAGGATCTCTAATCCAGCATTTAGCAATCAAGACTTTGAAATAACTTACATTGGGTTTCTTGTCGTGAGGAGTTCATAGGCGTCTTTTTGAAGAATTTGTGAAGATATACTGTTGATGATGTGGCACGCAGATCAATTGCATCAATCCAAAAACGACTAGGCGCTTTGTATTCATCAAGCATAGTGCGAGCCATCTCAACAAGAGTTCTGTTTCTGCGCCCACGACGCCCATTTTGCCGAGGAGTATAGGAGCAGATAACTCATGAGTAATACCAAGTTCATCAAGATAGGTATCAAGACCGAATTTTGAACTCAGCCCATTGTCACTCCCGATGTGTTTGATCTTCACACCAAAGTTAGTTGAAGCCCTCGAGGAAAATCGCTGAAGACTTCCTCGCACTTGATTTTTGTAAGTAACAATGTGTACCCATGTGTAACGAGAGTAATCATCAACAATAACAAAGCCATATAGAGATGCATCATTAACGACATACTGAGTAATGATTGGGACCAAAGAGGTCCATGTGAAGCAATTCAAGGACGAGTAGTGGTCATGATAGTCTTCACTGGATGCTTGGCCTTGGTCATTTTTCCAGCTTCACAGTTCCAGATAAGTGATCCTTGAGGAATTTGACATTCTCAATGCCAATGACATGCTTCTTCTTTGCAAGCGCAGTAAATTCCTCATGCCTGCGTGACTAAGTCGCCGATGCCATAGCCAGCCTTCTCAAGCTTTTGCAAGTAGACACACGGCTGGTTGTGGTCCCAGAGAGAAGTCAACAATATACAAGTCTCCTCTCCTAAAGCCTTCAAGACTTTGGAATTGTCAGCTTCCATAATCACAACACAACGATATTTGCCAAAGATAACAACCATATCAAGATCACAAAGCATTGAGATCGACATGAGGTTGTATCCTAAGGACTCAACAAGCATGACTTTGTCCATGTGTATGTCCTTAGAGATCGCAACCTTACCAAGACCCAATACCGACTTTTGCCTTTGTCAAGAAAGATGATATGCTTCAGATGTGACGGTGATAAGGGAGCATCCATCAATAGATTCTTGTCACCACCATGTGATTTGTACATCCACTATCGAGAACCCACTCTGGCTTTGGGTTGATCATCCCGCATATGAATTAGTATAACTTACAATCTCATATACTTCATCGCTGAAGAATATGATATCAAGTTCATCGATGAATTTCATCACCAAGATTCAGATAAGCAAGATGAGGACGGTGAAATGAAAGTTCATTTCATCATGATTAGCTCAAGGCCCTTTCAGCAATTTTGTCGTCCTCAAGAAATTCTTCAGACGTTAAGGCACGCCCGAGACCTGACCCTCGCAGAGAGATTAGTTCTTTTCTTCACCACCCACATCTCAAGGGGTGGCAAAGAGTTCATCACTCATGAAAGCACCATATGAGAATGGTGGCATAGAGGCCAATCCATTTTGTTTCACATAAGAGGGGTTAGGTAAGCATATGAATAAGCAGAAATTCTTCGAGGACTTATGAACATATTGGTTTGAAGAATAATGCACATATTCATAGCCCTTAGCTCTACCTCGTAAACAGAGTTGTTAGCACGATGATAATCATATGAGGACTTTGATCCTTTGAGGAATTTGATCCACGGAGGAATTTGATCCGTATGAGGACTTGGATCCATATGAAGAATTTGGTCCATATGAAGAATTTGATCCGGGGTTCCTATTCTTCATGTGTGGTGTCATGAGGACATTCACCAAGACTTTCAAGGCACTTCTTGGGAACCCAGATTTTCTTCATAGGGAAACCGCTCCTCGCAGCTTAGTGCCAACATATCTAGCAAATACTTCACCATTCTGATTTTTGAACAGTTTATAGTTGAGTCAAATGACTCATCGTAAGAATGAGGAGATTCGCATGTAAAGCCGATAAGTTAGATGGATCAACTGGAGGTCCCTTTGCAGCAACCCATGAGGTTTTAGGATACCGCCAGTGCTTCCAATATGTTCCATCAAGATTGAGTTTCCTCTCAAAGGCAATACCTCTTTCCTAGGGTTCCTGTTGAGGATCTGCTTTTAAGCACATCACAAAGAGTCTCGATGCCCTTTGAGGCTTTTGTACATGCCTCATATACAATTCCTTCAGCCCTCGCATCGTCAAGGATACTAGCAATGTCCTCGATGAGGAATTAGTGATAATAGAGGCAAGTGAAGAATTTGTAACAGTTGAAGCATTTGAACATTTAGGTGAAGAATTAGCGATTCACGCTCAATGCACTTTAAGCATGGAGGAACAAATTCTTCCCGAGAAGTGCTGATTTGTTGAGCAAGTAATGAATGGCGCCTTTTGAAGATCTTCATAACTCACTCTTAGCTTCTCAAGATCTTGCTTTTGAAGAAATTCATAAGAAAGTTTCTCATGATCGATAAGAGAGTGTTATGATGACTTTGAAAGTTGTCAAACCTAGACTCAAGTCTCAAGATTTTCACCGTGGCTTTAGTGCGATCCATTTCTTCACCTAACATATCATCGCTTCTTATCTAGCATGTTTTGAACCTTTCCAAAGCCCTTTGTTGTTTTACAGCAATCTTAGCAAGTTTTGAGTAATCGGGCTTTAGATCATCATCAGATTCATTTTCACTAGATTCAGAGGAGGTATATTTGAGTACCTTGGCACCCTTTGCAATGAAGCAATAGGTGGGAGCGTAGTCATCACTATCTTCATCAGCTTTGTTGGTGAGGTCATTTTCTTCAGAATTGAAGATGGACTTGCTGACGAAAAGCAAGAGCGTAGAGCTAGACTCGCCACACCGCACTCAGATTCTTCTGATGCCTCCTCTTCCTCATGTTCCTCAGATTCAGCTTCAGAGTCCATTTCCTTGCCAATGAATGCCCGAGCCTTTTTGGAGCTGCTCTTCTTGTGAGAAGAAGGCTTTGAGGATTTTGATGATGAAGATTTCGATGATTTCTTCTTCTTCTTCGGCCATCGTAAATGTAATCCTTGTGTTTCTTCTTCTTTAATTCCTTTTCCCATCGAGGACAATCTTGGATGTAGTGACCAGGTTTCTTGCATTTGTGACAAAGTCTTCTTATAGTCACCGGATGAGGAATCACCGCTTCTTGAGGATTTTCCAAAGCAACCACGCCTTGAGAACTTCGAATTTCTTCACGAAAGCAAAGCTAGCTCCTCGCCTAATTCTTCAGATCTCCAAGGCTACTACCGAGTCTTCACACTCAGATTCGACACAGCCTTGGCCTTTAGGGCACGTGTTTTTCCATAGCTAGAACCATAGAGATCTCTTTCAAAGAAGTCGAACTCGTGAGTATTTAGCCTTCGAGGATATCGGCAGGATCCGAGACTTGTAGTCAGCTCGCTTTGTATCATCGCCAGTGAGTATCAAATGAGGAATCGCTTATCTTAATAATTTCTTCACCACCTCATGGTCGGTGATGTCATATGCCAAGTGCTTGAAGCTCATTTGAGATGTCGTTGAGGCGATCAAGGTTTGTTGAACATTTTCGTTGTCGAGTCTTTGAAGCGGTTGAAGAGATTTCAAGAACATCAACTCGAGTCACGCTGAGTTGAGACTCTTCATTTACTTTGGACAGCCTGTCCTGATGAGCTTGGCAGCTTCCAAAGCACTCACTCTTCCATATTGACCTTTGCTCGATGGCCACATATGATATTCTTCGCTTGAGAATCGAGTTGCTTGAATCTCTTCACATCAGCAAGATTCGTGAGAAGGTGTGACAGAGGGAACACCATTTTCCACAACATACCGTAGATCGTTGTCAATTGCTTCAAGATGCATTCGCATCTTGTTCTTCCAAAGAGGGATAGTCCGTCCCATCAAAGGTAGGACACCTCGCTGAGACCTTGATCATACCAAGTTCGACATAACTAAAACTCCGTGGTTAAACTAAATCACACGTAACAAGGAGTACCTTGCTCGATACCAATTGAAAGTGCTATATCGACTAGAGGGGGGTGAATAGGCTATTTTTATGAATTCTTCACCGAGGAATTTGTTGTGAGGAAATTCCTTAGCTAAGAACTACTTATGCGGAATAAGTACTCAAGTAAGCATAATGAATACACGCATGGTCATCATGATGAAATGAAGACTAGCATAGAGTACGTAAAGCGAATCACAGGATAACACAAGATGAAGACTAACGGATCAAGAAATTGAACTGAGGAAATTGAGAAAGTCTTCACCAAAGTCTTCAAACACGATATGAACAAACACTCAACACAAGAATGAGGAAATGAAAGGGTTGAGGAAATAGAACCAGTTAGGTTGGTGAAGAAAATGATTTGGTAGACCAGTTCCAATCATTGCCTCGCTTGTACGTCTGTTGGAGCGGCCGAGTATTTAAACTCGAGGACACACACCCCGACACCAAACCGAAAGCACGCAGCTCAGACACCAAGTCCTCACCATATTCTCCTTGAACTAAGGTCACACAGACTCGGCCCAATCACTGTGGTAAGTCTTCAGCGACTTCCAAACCTTCACAGACTTGGTCACCGGCATCCACAATTCCTCTTGATGTTTCTAGACCATGACGCCTAACCGTCTGGAAGAAGTACAGTCTTCAAAGGTAATAAGCCGGATCCACGCAGGATCAATCTCTTCAAGGATGCTCAATCACTTTGGGTTTGTAGGGTTTGGTTTTGGGCATTTCTCACTTGATGATTTTCGCCAAAGTCCCTGGAGGATGGGTTGCTCTCAAATGACAAGTGTCAAGTTCTTCTCTGAGCAGCCAACCAGCTAGTGGTTGTAGGGGCGGCTATTTATAGCCTAGGGAGCAGCCCGACATGATAAGACATAAATGCCCTCCAATGATATGACCGTTAGGTGGATAAGATATTTTGGGACAGTCAAGCCAAAGACAAAGAACGGTCGAAATTTGAATACCAAATTCTCGTGGCTATCATGTTCTCATCGTAGGCAATCCGACCGGCGAATTCCTAACTCCTCGGCCGTAATAAATTCTCAACACTGTAAGAACTTCGCCTCTCACACTAAAGAAATTGACTGAACTGTATGAGATTTCCAAAGGCTTCACTCAAGGGATTGGTAGGTGTAGGATTTTGAGTTGAGCATCACATGGAAATTTTTCCTTAGTATTTCCTCACCCCTTTAACAAAGACGGTGTTTCTATGACTCAAGAAAGAGAAAATGAAACTACGAAAACAAAAGTCTTCACGCTTCATGTTCCTCAAATGAATACCAAGTCTTCAAGGTCACACCAATTTCTTCACTTTCAAAGTCTTCTAAAGTCTTCGTAATATCAAAGTCTTCAATCAAGAACTTCATTTTAGGGTCGATTTTCTCTCAGAATATCAAACTCCTCATAGACTTATAGACCTGTGTACACTCACAAATGCATTAGTTCCTTAACCTATAAGTCTTCAATCCACCAAAATCACTAAGGGCACTAGATGCACTTACAGAAAGACAAAAGGAGAGATGGCTACTTTACTTGTGGTTCAAAGGAACATCGAGCAAACAAGTGCCCAAACAAGTACAAGAAGCCGTGACAGACTCGAAGTCTGTTAATGTCACTCTAAGCAACAATGATGGGGCATCCGGTATGGTAACTGTTTACCAGTATTTCGCTTTGTCACCCAATCGATTGGTGGGTTGACATTGGATCAAATATTCACGTGTGTGCTAATGTGTCTTTGTTTTCTTGCAACATATAAATACGAAATCCATAGGGATGCTCAGCTTGATTTTAGTGGAACTACACAAAATGTTCAGATGGTTTGTGTCCTCCATAATACTTCATCATGCACAATACATCGAATGGTTCTCCAATCATTCTTCGTCACCTTGAGCCAACGGACTATTTGATGACAAACTGATGACAAACCCTACCCGTTCCACAATCATAGGCATTTCATATTTTGAATGGGAAAAGCTTGTCAAAGTTTAAGCATTGATGTTAGCAAGAAGATGATACGTCCATTTTGCATCATGCTTTTATATCGATATTTATTGCAATATGGGCTGTTATTACACGTTATGTCGCAATACTTATGCCTATTCTCTTATTTCCAAGGTTTACATAAGGAGAGGGAGAATGCCGTCACCGAATTCGGGCTGAAAAGGAGCAATTATTAGAGATCGCTACCTCTTGAGCATCATGCTGGATTTCTTGAAGAGGAAAGGATGATGCAGCAAAGTAGCTAAGTATTTCTCGCTTTTTGAGAACCAAGGTATCAATCCAAAGAGGAGGCTAGGCGCGAGTCCCTTGTGCCTCAAGCACAAAACAATAACTCCTCGCAACCAACACGATAAGGGGTTGTCAATCCCTTCACGGTCACTTACTTAGAGTGAGATCCGATAGAGATGATAGATAATATTTTTGGTATTTTTATGATAAAGATGCAAAGTAAAATAAAAGCAAAGTAAAAAGCAAAGGTAATAGCAAAGTGTTGGAAGATTAATATGATGAAAATAGACCTGGGGCCATAGTGGCTTCTCTCAAGAGCATAAGTATTTTACAAAGGTGAACGAATTCATCATGAGCAATTGATGAATTGAGCATAGTTATGAGAATATCTAGGTATGATAATGTATATAGGCATCACGACGAGACAACTAGACCGACTCCTTCCCGCATCTACTACTATTACTCCACTCATCGACCGCTATCCAAAGATGCATCTAGAGTATTAAGTTCATGAAAACAGAGTAACGCCTTAAGCAAGATGACATGATGTGGAGGGATAAATTCATGCAATATGATAAAAACCATCTTGTTATCCTCGATGGCAACAATACAATATGTGCCTTGCTGCCCCATCACATCGAAAGGACACCGCAAGATTGAACCCAAAGCTAAGCACTTCTCCCATTGCAAGAAAACCAATCTAGTAGGCCAAACCAAACCGATAATTCAAGAGACTTGCAAAGATAACCAATCATACACAAAAGAATTCAGAGAAGATTCAAATATTGTTCATAGATAATCTTGATCATAAACCCACAATTCATTGGTCTCAACAAACACACCGCAAAAAGAAGATTACATTGAATAGATCTCCACGAGAGAGGGGAGAACATTGTATTGAGATCCAAGAAGAGAGAAGAAGCCATCTAGCTACTAACTATGGACCCAAGGTCTGAGGTAAACTACTCACACTTCATCTGGAGGGGCTATGGTGATGATGTAGAAGCCTCCATGGTGGATGCCCTCCAATGGAGCTCCTAACAGGCCCCAAGATGGGATCTCGTGGCATGTAAGGTTGCGGCGGTGGAATTAGGTTTTTGGCTCCTGTTCGGATCGTTTGGGGGTATGTAGGTATATATAGGAGGAAGAAGTACGTCGGTGCAGCAACGTGGGGCCCACGAGGGTGGAGGGCGCGCCCTGGGGGGTGGGCGTGCCCCCTACCTCATGCCCTCCTCAAAGCTTCCTTGACTTAGGGTCCAAGTCTCATGGATCATGTTCGGTGAGAAAATCACGCCCAAGGTTTCATTCTGTTGGACTCGCTTGATATTCCTTTCTTCAAACTCAAATAGGCAAAAATAAAGCATTCGGGTTGGGCCTCCGCTAATAGGTTAGTCCCAAAATAATATAAAAGCGGAAAATAAAGCCCAATATTGTCCAAAAAAAAGAGATAATATAGCATGGAGCAATCAAAATTATATATACGCTGGAGACGATCGCATCCCCAGTTAATTCCTGCCGCCCTCGAAAGGTGTAAATGATAAAACAGAATTTTGATGCAGAAAGCTACTTGGCATAATTCCAATGTAATTTTTCTTGATTGTGGTATGAATCAGATCCAAAGATTCAAGACAAAAGTTCATATTGACATAAAAATAATAATACTTCAAACATACTAACTAAGCAATTATGTCTTCTCAAAATAAGATGGCCAAAGAAAGTTCATCCCTACAAAATCATATAGTTTTGTCATGCTCCATTTTCGTCACACAAGAATGCTCTCATCATGCACAACCCCGTTGACAAGCCAAGCAATTGTTTCATACTTTAGTAATCTCAAACCTATAAACTTTCACGCAATATATGAGCGAGCCATGGACATAGCACAATGGGTGGAATAGAATATGATGATGGGGGTTATGTGGAGAAGACAAAAGGAGAAGATCTCACATCAACGAGGCTAATCAATAGGCTATGGAGATGCCCATCGATTGATGTTAATGCAAGGAGTAGGGATTGCCATGCAACGATGCACTAGAGCTATAAATGTATGAAAGCTCAACAAAAGAAACTAAGTGGTGTGCATCCAACTTGCTTGCTCACGAAGACCTAGGGCACTTGAGGAGGCCCATTGTTGGAATATACAAGCCAAGTTCTATAATGAAAAGTCCCACTAGTATATGAAAGTGACAAAAAAGAGACTCTCTATCATGAATATTATGGTGCTACTTTGAAGCACAAGTGGCAAAGGATAGTAGCATTGTCCCTTCTCTTTTTTCTCTCATTTTTGGGCCTTCTTTTTATGGCCTTTCTTTTGTATTCCTCACTTGGGACAATGCTCTAGAAAATGATGATCATCGTGACTTCTATTTATTTACAACTCAATGATTACAACTCGATACTAGAACAAAGTATGACTATATGAATGCCTCCGGCGGTGTACTAGGATATGCGATGAACCAAGAGTGACATGTATGGAAGAATTATGAATGGTGGCTTTGCCACAAATACTATGTCAACTACATGATCATGCTAAGCAATATGACAATGATGAATGTGTCATGATAAACGGAATGGTGGAGAGTTGCATGGCAATATATCTCGAATGGCTATGGAAATGCCATAATAGGTAGGTATGGTGGCTTTTTTGAGGAAGATATAAGGAGGTTTATGTGAAAGAGCGATCATATCACGGGGTTTGATGCACCGCTAAGTTTGCACCAACTCTCAATGTGAGAAAGGGCAATGCACGGCATCAAGAGGCTAGGAATGATGGAAGGTGAGAGTGCGATAATCCATGGACTCAACAATAGTCACAAAGAACTCACATACTTATTGCAAAAATCTACAAGTCATCAAAACCAAAGCACTACGCCACGATGCTCCTAGGGGATAGATTGGTTGTAACGCCTCGATGCGGTTATATCTCCCACGGTCGAGGCACGACTTAGAGGCATAACCGCATTGAAAGCAATGTCGCAAGTGAGGTAATCTTCACACAACCCATGTAATAATGAAGGGAAAGATACATAGTTGGCTTACAATCGCCACTTCACACAGTACATAAGTTAAACATACATCATTCGAGTACACGCAAGGTCCGACTACGGAACCGTAATAAAAGAAGATACCCCAAATGCTAACACGTATCCTCGAATCATCCCAACCGGGCACCACTACTGATCATCCGAAACGACACATAGTAACGACCACGCTCTCGTCGAACTCCCACTTGAGCTCGGTGGAATCATCTCCAGACCGCCTCATCGGAACCTCGCAATCGTGTTGAAGTATCCGTGAGTCACGGGACTCAGCAATCTCACACCGCAGATCAAGACTATTTAAGCTTTAGGAGGACATAGTATTAAAGTGGAGCTGCAGCAGTTTACTAGCATATATGGTGGCTACATCGCAAAAGAGAGCGAGAAGAGAAGCAAAGCACGGTCGTGAAGCTAGTAGCGATCAAGAAGTGATCCTGAACTACTTACGCCGACATAACTCCAACACTGTTCACTTCCGGACTCACGAGAAGAGACCATCACGGTAACACACGCGTTGATGTGTATTATTATTTGAGGTCAACTTTAGGTTTTCTACAACCGACATTAACAAATTCCCATCTCGCTTCATAACCGCTGGCACGGCTTTCAAAGATATTACCCGCAGGGTGTCCTAACTTAGCCCATTATAAGCTCTCACGGTCAACGGGATTATTCTTCTACCGAAGACCCATCAATCTCGAATCCGGACTACAAGACATTTCGACAGCAATAAACAAGACCAGCAAAGCCGCCTGACAGTGCCGATAAATCCCGATAGGAGCTGCACATATCTCGCTCTCGTGGCACATCCGGATGAGCAGCAAGACGACGGCAACCGAAGATGCCCTAAGTTGCCTCCTGTGGTGGCACCGCAAGGGTTTAGTTTGACCAACACCTGAGGAGCATTGGCCCGGGGTTAAATAAGATGACCTCTGCTCGCGAAAACCCGGGAAAGGCTTAGGTGGCAAATGGTAAAACCAAAGTTGGGCCTTGGCTGGACGAGTCTTATTCAAAGCGAACTGTCAAGGGGGTCCCATAAATCACCCAACCGTAAGGAACGCAAAATCAAGGAACATAACACCGTATGACGGAAACTAGGGTGGCAAGAGTGAACAAAACACTGTGCAAAAGGCCGAGCCTTCCACCCTTTACCAAGTATATAGATGTGTTAAACATAGCAGATATATATATATTGTGATATCCCCAACAAGTAAAACATGTTCCAAAGAGGAACAACACTCCATGTTCCAACAAGGAACAACTTTCAGCTTCACCTGCAACTAACAACGCTATAAGAGGGGCTGAGCGAAGCGGTAACATAGCCAAACAACGGTTTGCTAGGAAAGGATGGTTAGGGGCTGACATGGCAATATGGGTGGCATGACATAGCAAGTGGTAGGCATCGCAGCATAGGCATAGCAAAAGAGCGAGCAACTAGCATAGCAAAGATAGAAGTGATTTCGAGGGTATGATCATCTTGCCTGCAATGTTCTCAGAGTTGTCGAAAGCCTGATCCTCGAAAACGTTAACAAAGTTCCTCGTAAGCTGCTCTCGCCTCCCGCCTACCCAAAACAACAACACAAACAAGGAACCACAATAAATCACGTGCAATGCACAATCAACATGATGCAACATGACATGAAATGCATGATGTGATAGCAAAGCGTAAGTGCACTCCGAAGGTAATGGAAAACTGTGCATCATCTTGGCAAACCAAGCATGCCATCGAAAGATGAGATGATTTCGTAGAAATCGATATAGAGATCACCGGAAACGGATGCACGGGTTGGATATGACGGCACAACAAGAATGGTGAGAAACCCACGATAACAAAGATGAAGAAACAAAGCCATGCATGGGTGCAAACTACCTCATAGCATGATTCAAGTAAATATGCCCAAAGAAAACAACACCTAACCATGATGCAAAAAAACATGAACATAAACTTGCCCAAATGCAAAAACTAATGCCACCACTGAGTTGGTGGGATTTT
The DNA here is from genome assembly GCA_021605205.1 of Aegilops longissima. NCBI lineage: Eukaryota > Viridiplantae > Streptophyta > Magnoliopsida > Poales > Poaceae > Aegilops > Aegilops longissima. Next base: position 9,205 of record JAHIAM010006345.1, on the reverse strand, counting down.
TCACCCCAAAAACATATATAATATGTTAGGGTTGCAGAGAAAATCATCACAAAACAATAAGTTAAAACCTGCCTAAAAAGGAAGTTGATGAATTGGCAATTTCAGATTTGGAAATGTCCAGATTTGGACTTGCCTAAAACAGAAATGATACAAAGGTGGAAATGGAAAGGGAAAAAATATGCATGGAGGAGGGTGCTGAGAGGTCGACAAGATGGCCCCACCGTCACAGAGACAGGGTGAAACAGTTTAAAAGGGGAAGAAAAGAGCCCTGTGGGATTCAACCCGGTCTCCTCGGTGGAATCCTCACTGCTACCACCGGGCTAGCGCGGGAGACTGACATGTAAAAGGGCTCGGGTCTTAACTCATCTGCCGCAGAGCCGGGCGAGGAGCGTGAAAAACAGCAAAATAAAAAAGGGGAGGGCGCTACTGGGTTCGAACCCAGGTCGCCATGTGGGAGAGCGGGAGTCGACCAGCCTGGCTAGGGTAGGGATCCGTAGGAACCAGACGCCAGCGCACTTGACCCAACTAACAGCCTGAACTAAAACAGAGAAGAACACGGCGACGCCGCGGCAACGGCGCTACATGGGCTCACGCTTCTGACAAGGCTGGTGCACGAGGGCACCACGAACTCGAGAAGGCAAAACCCGAGGGAAATCGTGGCATCTACGCCGCCTAAAACAAACCGAACCCACTACTACGAAAGCACGCCGGAGCACGGCGAGCGCGACACTAACATGGATCGGACCTTACTTCACGGGATCTAACGACGGCAAGAAGGAGCAGGAGGAAGGGGTTATACCTCCTACCCTAGGACACGGAATCGGCGATTAAGACGGGCCGACGGCGACGAGGTCGAGCTCAAGATTCGCCGAACCTGACCGAGAGGAAGACAGTGCATGTATGCGCGCCGGACTTGGCGATCCGGCCCTCAGAGTCGACGCCGTGGACGAGTCGACGACGAGGAAGGCGACGGACAAGGTGCGGCTGGATGGGTGGCCGAGAGCACGCCGGGCGATGGAGACGGGTTTCCACCAGCGCCGGACCGAGCGGGCGGCGAACTTGGGGTTTTTCACCGCGGCGGCGGCGTAGAGGGAGAGGGGAACCCTAGGGTGCGGTCTGATGAGGAGAGGGATAAGTAGAGGGCTAGGGCGACGCTGCCGAGCTCGTGCTCTCCGTGCTCGGGTCCCCATGGCGCCAGCGAGAGGAGGGGGAAAGGGTGAGGAGCACCAAGGCGCCGCCAAAGCGGGCCGGCGCCGCCACGGACGGACTCCAGCTGGGTAAGGGAGCTGGGGTGCGCGAAGGCAGGAGGAGAGAGCGAGCGGCTGGCGCCTCCTCTCGGGCTGCGGGTTGCTGGGAGCCGGGCCGCCTGGGAGGCCGGGCCTGTGGGAGGAGGATGGGCTGCCATCGCTGCTGCCCCCCTTCTTTTCCTTTTAAAAAATAAAAGGAGAGAAAAGAAAGTGCAAAGAAAAGAAAAGATTTTAGTGAAAAGAAAATATCCCCACACTCGAATTCTCCTCTATTTAAATAAATTGAAATGGACATTTTTAAAGGTAGAAAAATAATGCAAGTTTGAAAATATTTCAAACTTGTGCCATTTTTGAACCTGACCATAACAACTTCAAATGAGGAGATTATTTGGCAGGGAGTTTTTGTGCAACAAGCAAGATTTTTAGGGAGAAGATGAACATTAATTAGGAAAGGAAATATATGGCATTTGAAAAGGAAAGAAGTAGAGGGAAGGAGGAGATGGTAATGCAAGTGAGGAAGGCATATGCAACCACATGACATGCAAGGGGAAAACCACAACCATATGACATGTAAGGGAACACCACAATCACATGATAAGGAGGGAAAGCAATATGACAAAAGGCACAAATGCAATAAGGCAAAAGGAGCAAAACAAGAAAAGAGAAAAACCCAACATAACCAAACCAAAGAGGCCAAGCATGACAAGAACCCACAAGAATTGGATGAGGTCAAATTGATATATTGCCCAAAAAGGGGAAGTTTACATCCAGGGTGTTACAACACTCCACCACTACAAGAGGATCTCGTCCCCAGATCTAGGACCGAAAGAACTCCTGATACTGAACGGAGGTGATCCTCGCGCCCCTGTGTAGCTTCTGGCCGGAATGGTGTGACCACTTCACTTTCAGGAATCTGATTGACTTGTTGCGCAGTCTTGGCGCCGGTTTCTTCAAGAATAGCAACGGGTGCTCATGATAAGAGAGATCTTCTTGAAGGTCAATCTCTTCGTTGATAGTGCGCTCAGAGTCTTGAAGCACTTATGGTTGTGACACGTGAAACACATCGCACGCTTGCAAAGTTGGATGGAAGCTCGTTGATAGGCGAGATCGCTTCTTTTCCCAATGATCTTGAAAGGACCCACGATCTAGGGGCAAGCTTCCCTTTGATACCGGGTTGACGAGTACCTTTCATTGAGAGACGCGAGGTAGACATGGTCTCCGATTTCAAAAGCCACATCACGGTGCTTTTCATCATAATAGTTTTGGCGCCGATTATGCTGCTTTGAGATTCTCACTAATGACCTTGCACATTTCTTCCGCTTCGGGATCAAGTCATTGCCAAGAAGTTGGCGCTCACCGTCCCTGCACTAATTGAGAGGAGTACAGCACTTTCGCCATAGAGAATTTCAATGGGGCCTTGCCCGAACTCGCTTGAAGCTGTTGTTGTAAGAGAACTCGGCATAAGGGAGACAATCTTCCCACTTCATATCAAGGAAATGACACAAGCCCCGAGCATATCTTCAAGAATTTGATTAACTCGCTCAACTTGGCCACTTGTTTGAGGATGGAAAGCTGTGCTGAAACGAATGTTGGTGCCCATGGCCTTCAAAAGACTCCTCGTAACTTGGAGGTAAAGATGCTGCCACGGTCCAAGAGATCACTTGTGGAATGCCGCAAGGAGACAATCCGAGGTGTATAGCTCGCCAACCGAGCTGCAGTGATGGATTCTTTGATAGGAAGAAAATGAGCCACTTTAGTAAGCTTGTCAATGACAACGAAGATAGCATCATTTCCACGCTTGGACTTTGGAAAGCCAACAATAAGTCCATTTCAATATGATCAAACTTCCATTCAGAATAGCAAGAGGTTGAAGGAGACCAGCTGGTCTTTGGTGTTCTGCTTTCACTCTTCTCGCAGACATCACACTGCTCACGAATTGAGCAATTTCTCGCTTCATTCGAGTCCACCAATATGACTGCTGAGGTCATGGTACATCTTCGCATTTCCGTGATGAATGGATAGAAGCGAATTGTGAGCCTGCTCATAATGACTTTTCTCGATCACCCTTAGAACCATAATCCGTCCTCAAAGAACAGAGTGTCTTTGTCATCAACATGGAAGCACTTGTACTTGGGAATGCCCTTGTCGATACCACGCTTCACTTTCTTCACCATGGTATCCGAAGTTGAGCCTCACGAATCTGATCTTCCAAAGTAGGAGAGACTATGAGGTTGGCAAGAAAGCCTTGAGGAACAACTTGAAGATTCAGCTATGGAAAGATTCACAGAGATCCGCTGAAAGGGCTTGAGGATTAGACTGCTGCAAGAAGCTTTCCGCTCAAAGCATCTGAATGACATTGGCTTTGCCCTGAGTATACTCAATACTTGGGTTGTACTCTTGAATCATTTCACCCATCGAGTCCGCCTCGAGGTTGAGGTTAGGCTGAGTGAAGATGTACTTGAGACTCTTGTGATCAGTGAAAATGTCCACTTTCCTTCCCAACAAGAGATGTCTCCAAGTAATCAAAGCATGGACAACCGCCGCCAACTCAAGATCGTGAGGGGTAGTTCTTCTCTGGGCTTCAATCATGCAGAGGTATAGGCCACAACTCTCTTCTCTTGCATTAACACAAGACCGAGACCTTGAAGAGAAGCAACACGTAAAACTTCATAAGGCTTGGATTCATCAGAGGAGTCGTAACAGAGCTGTGACGAAGTTTCTCTTGAGAGTATTGAAAGCAACGCCACACTCGGGAGACCGTATATACTTCACATTCTTCTCGAGGAGGTTGGAAAGAGGCTTTGCAATCTTGGAGAAGTTCTCAACTAATCTTCGCAATAGCTTGCAAGACCAAGAAAGTCATGAGCTGCTTGACATTCTCGAGGAGGTTCCCAATTCACAATTGCGGACACCTTCTGATCAACAACGATGCCCTTGGCGTAGATGATATGACCAAGATAAAGCACTTCATCAAGCCGTAATTCACATTTGGAGAACTTAGCATAGAATTGGTACTCTCTCGAGCTTGTCTAGCACCAATCGCAAATGTTTGGCATGATCCTTCTTATTCTTGGAGAAGACCAAGATATCATCAAGATAGACCAAGACTTAATTCATTGGTGTAAGGATTGAATATGAAGTTCATCATCCGAGAGAAAGTTGGAGGAGCATTGACGAGGCCGAAGACATGACAAGATATTCATAAGAACCAAAACTTGTTCTAATGCCGCCTTGGGAATATCTTGTTCACGTAATGCGAATCTGATGATACCCTATACGGAGGTCAAGCTTAGAGAACACCGTAGCACCTTTGAGTTGCTCAAAAGCTCATTGATGTTGGGAAGTGGATACTTGTTCTTGATTGTCTTCTTATTCAATGGACGGTAATCGACGCAAAGTCGGTCCGCGCCATCCTTCTTCCGACAAAAGAACACCACAACCCCAAGGAGATGAACTCGGTCCGATCAAACCCAGACGCCTTGTTCATCGAGCTGCTTCTTCAATTCCTCAGCTCATCAGTCCAAGCTTGTATGGACGCTTGCAAACGGGTTCAAGGCTCGCTCAAGATCGATAACGAACTCGACCGGCCGATGAGGAGGCATACCCGAAGCTCTTCCGAAAGACATCTTGGTACTCACAAACGACCGAATCGAGATGGCATTCAATTCGCTTTCTCATTGAGAGAAAACAACCAATAGTTTCATCACGAGAGGCATAGATGATCACATCATTAGAAGAATGAGTCAATTGAATTTCCCCGCAGCACAATCAAGCTGAGCTTTGTGCCGATAAAGCCACCCATCCCGAGAATAAGATCAATATCCGAGTCGCCAAGAACCACCGGTTTAGAAAGAAATCTATAATCGCCCATCTTGATAGAGACATTGGGAACCAACACCGAGAAGTCATCTGCTTACCCGGGATATGATCTTCAATGGAATAGGAATTTCTTCTCATCACAAATTCATGCTTGGCAACAAAAGGTCTCGAAATGAAAGAAAGCGATGCACCAAAGATCAAATAAGACTTTAGCAGAATATCATTAATCGAGAGATTACCCATTAGCACATCTCAAGAATCCTCCGCCGAGCTGCATTCATCATATTGACCTTGGCATACTTGGGATTATGCTTGACCACCGCATTGCCGGAAGATTTCACAGAGGAGGAGGCGGAAGGCGCCTCGTTGAAGCACTTGTTCAGATAGTGACCCTTCCGCCGACACTTGTTGCAAGTGACCTCGTGAGAGCGGACGTGGTAAGGAGCACTTGACCTTGGAGCTTGAGAATTAGACTTGTTCTCGATAGCTTGTTGGGTGGGTGGGAAGATCCACGCCACCTGAGTTCTTCTCACGGTAAGGCCGACGGAACGGAGGAGGGGCAGATAAAACTTCGCTGCTTGGCTGCCACTTGAGAGGACGAGGAGGACTGAACTGCATCCCCGATTCTCTTCTTAGAAGCCTCAGATTTGAGTTGTGCTGCTTCTTGCTTGAGTGCCATGTTGTAGAAATCATCATACTTATCTCGCTCAAACAAAGACAAGAGGTAATTGCAGATCCTCTCGCATCACCTCGAACCGATAGATCATACTCTTTCATCAGTACATCTTGCTTAGCAAAACGAAAGCGAAGCTCGAACTGGATATTGTATTGATAGACAGACAAGGTGCCTTGCTTGAGATTGCGGAACTCCTCACGCTTGCTCTCAACAACACTCTTCTGAATGTGATGAGCTCGAAATCACGGCGGAACTCATCCTGTAATGACACGACCTCCTCTCGAATCTTTGTATTGTCGGAACCACTCAAAGCTTGATCCTTGAGTTGAAACGATGCAAACTTGACAAAGTCCTCGTGTCCGACATTGCTACACCAAAGTGCTTGCAGATATCCACTAACCAATCGCCAGCTGCTCTGCCTCAACACGTAAACCGAAAGACTTCGCCGATTAGCGAGAACCGATCGAGAGTAGCAAAGTGTGGCTGATTGTTGCCTTGACCTTGATTGCCTTGATTGCCTTGATTGCCTTGCCCTCGAGTACGCTTCTGCAAGAGATGCAAAATCATCTCGAGCATTGGCATTGGTGGCTGCCATAATAGCTTGCCGTGCCTCCGGAGGCGGAGGTGGAGGTGGAGGTGGAGGATTCGACCGATCCCCATCATTGCGATCCGATTCGACGCTACATGGAGCCATCCTCAAGAGGGTGACATCCGTTAGTCCTTTGATAGACAAATGATAAGTAGAATCAACGGATAGAAATTGCAACATATAGTCTTCACAATAAACATTCAACAAGAATGAACGAATGAATTCCAAAGTTACTCATCACACGCCCAAGAAGGTGAGAAGCCACTTAGATAAAGGATATGGAAACAACAACTGTCTTAGAAACAAATCAAACATCACAATTGAAAACAAAAGGTTGGCTTCTAGAATGAGCCGAACAAACACATGATAGAGATTTCACCAAAGTGTTCGTGGTGGCCTCACACGGCACGACGATAGCGGACGCCACGAATGACTAACAAGACGCCCCGAATCAGCATAGCCAAGGATTCTTTAAGACGCCTCGCCACCATCAGAATCGACCGTGAATGAGCGGACCACTAAACTTTGAACCCCAATCTCAAATCATACATCCGCTTGAAAGAATATCCTCGTAAGCTACTAGAATTCCCACCTATAAACTCCCAAACTTTCTCGTTATGCAATCTGGTGTTGGGGATAGGGGACACAAAATATATCACCCAAACTAACAATACCTAGATCCAAAATCAGATCCATCCACAACACATAACCAAGAAATCTCGAAATCGTGGTACCTCGACCTTCAAAAACATCCGTTATACAAGTCATGGCATATCTCGACTCGCCACAAGATCGGGCTATCGTGGTTATCTCACCAACAACTGCATAAAAGAGATTTCGATGTCGGTAAAACTCTGTATTCCAGAATCAGAACGATAAAATTGTGACGACAACACCCTGAGCTCAACTCCCCGGACACCGCCACAACCCCTAAATGTCGAGGCACCAAGAACAATGTTCTCGCCACAAAACCATCGAACGATTCCAAGATACCCACGTGATCCTAAAAAAATTTTAGTGAAATTTGAGGAGAGAAGAGTCAAAACTCTACGTCAGAGACCTCACAGAGCGATGAAGGACCGAGAGTAAAAGAATCCTACTCCGATATATATAATCCTAAGACTCAAAACATTTTTCCATTCTAGACTCAACAACGCCAAGAAACAATCTAGTAGGGGCTCCTAAGTCGGAAGGCTCGATTACCAACTTGTAATCGCCTCGCGCGGTTATATCTCCCACGTGTCGAGGCACGACTTAGAGGCATAACCGCATTGAAAGCAATGTCGCAAGTGAGGTAATCTTCACACAACCCATGTAATAATGAAGGAAAAAGATACATAGTTGGCTTACAACGCCACTTCACACAAGACATAAGTTAAACATACATCATTCAGAGTACACGCAAGGTCCGACCACGGAACCGTAATAAAAGAAGATACCCCAAATGCTAACACGATCCCCAATCATCCTAACCGGGCACCACTATCGATCATCCTGAAACGACATAGTAACGACCACGCCTCGTCAACTCCCACTTGAGCTCTGTGGAATCATCCGTGACCGCCTCATCGGAACCTCGCAACTGGTTGAAGTATCCGTGAGTCACGGGACTCAGCAATCTCACACCCGCCAGATCAAGACTATTTAAGCTTTAGGAGGACATAGTATTAAAGTGGAGCTGCAGCAAGTTTACTAGCATATATGGTGGCTACATCGCAAAAGAGAGCGAGAAGAGAAGCAAAGCACGGTCGTGAAGCTAGTAGCGATCAAGAAGTGATCCTGAACTACTTACGCCGACATAACTCCAACATCAGGTTCACTTCCCGGACCACGAGAAGAGACCATCACGGTAACACACGCGTTGATGTGTATTATTATTTGAGGTCAACTTTAGGTTTTCTACAACCGACATTAACAAATTCCCATCTCCGCCTCATAAATCGCGGCACGGCCAAAGATATTACCCTCGCAGGGTGTCCCAACTTAGCCCATTATAAGCTCTCACGGTCAACTAAGGATTATTCTTCTACCGGAAGACCCGATCAATCTCGAATCCCTGACTACAAGACATTTCGACAAAGAATAAAACAAGACCAAAGAAGCCACTCGACAGCCGATAAACCTGATAGGAGCTGCACATATCTCGCTCGTGGCACATCCGGATGAGCAGACGTACGACGAACCGAAGATGCCCTTAAGTTGCCCTGTGGTGGCACCGCAGTGGTTCTAGTTTGGACCAACACTCAGAGGAGCATTGGCCGGGGGTTAAAATAAGATGACCCGGCTCGCGAAAACCCGGGGAAAGGCTTAGGTGGCAAATGGTAAAACCAAAGTTGGGCCTTGCCGGACGAGTCTTATTCAAAGCGAATCGTCAAGGGGGTCCCATAAATCACCCAACCGTAAGGAACGCAAAATCAAGGAACATAACACCGTATGACGGAAACTAGGTGGCAAGAGGAACAAAACACTGTGCAAAAGGCCGAGCCTTCCACCCTTTACCAAGTATATAGATGTGTTAAACATAGCGTATATATATATATTGTGATATCCCCAACAAGTAAAAACATGTTCCAAAGAGGAACAACACTCCATGTTCCAACAAGGAACAACTTCAGCTTCACCGCAACTAACAACGCTATAAGAGGGGCTGAGCGAAGCGGTAACATAGCCAAACAACGGTTTGCTAGGAAAGGATGGTTAGGGCTGACATGGCAATATGGGTGGCATGACATAGCAAGTGGTAGGCATCGCAGATAGGCATAGCAAAAGAGCGAGCAACTAGCATAGCAAAGATAGAAGTGATTTCGAGGGTATGATCATCTTGCTCGCAATGTTCTCAAGAGTTGTCGAAAGCCCGATCCTCGAAAACGCCAA
>JAHIAM010006344.1:0-56732 GCA_021605205.1 Aegilops longissima | reverse complement strand
CATGATCTTCGGAATTTTGGCGATTGAATTGCTTTTTAATTGTGGGGGCTCTAAGGCCTCGTCAATTCGGGCAGTAGCTTTTCGGTAGTTTTGTTTGGCGATCGTCATTGCAGACTTGTTCAAGGGTGCTGAATACTTTGCTCCATCTAATCCGAGTGCATCTTCCGCTGTTTTGAGCTTCCGCTTGCTTTTTCAGCTACGCTACATGCATTTAGCCTTTTCTCGGAGGTCATTTTGCTCCAATGGTTTGTCCAATGTGGAGGTCGTCTGGACTATTGTCTTCGCCGGGATGATTGTTTATCCAAGTTGTTTTGTTCGGACGATCGCCGATAGCTTGGTCGTTGTCCACCGTTCGCCTCGCTCTATGGCTGGGTCTTTGTTGAGGCGGACTTTGTTCGCGCTTACGCTGCCGTTGACTGCCGAGGGATTTATCCTTCGTAGCGCCCCGCTTTCCTCGCCTTCATTTGCTTTAGGTGTATCCACCATGTATACATCATGGGTGAGGTTGTCCAACATCCTATAGGTGCTGGCTCATTGTTGTCTCCTACATCGCCGTCCATACCGCCGATGTCTTCGTGAGTCGAAATCGAGCACGCCGTAAGCTGGCAAAGGGCTATGAAGTGGGTGGTGGGTGGGCTTTGAGTTTCTTCGTCGTCTGATCCCAACCGCCCCGACCGCAGTCCGCCAGGCTCTTCGGATAAAGAGAGAGACTTTAGTTTATTCGTGATGTCGCCAAAGGGCGAAAAGCCGAAGATGTCCGCGGCGTGAACTCCATAACGGGCGCCCAATCGGATTCGATTGGCAAGGGCGCTGAGGGTTCGGAGTCCGGAAAGGAGTCCGACTTCCTGGAGTCAAGGTCTTTGCAAAGGACAGGATGGAGTTCGCTCGACGCCAGAGAGATTGAAGCCCCGAGGCAAAGGTCCAACCACTGCCCTCGATCGGGGAATCCGCCCGGATTAAGGGTCGGAGCGGATTCTCGTGCGCCTCCAGTGGCACCGCTCGCTGCAGAGCTAGATCATGCCCATCGAGACAAAGGCGGCGCGCTTGGTTGTGGCTCAATCCGTCAAGATCAAGTCTCCGCGATATCGGCCGATAGTTTAAATCTTCCGAATCTGACCGACGGTCGGGGCGAAGCTGATCTGCTCCAGATGGCTGCTTAATTGGCCCAGCAGCAAAGCCGCCGACACGAAGATCTACCCGGGAGAAAAGTCTCACCGACCGCCGTTGTTGATGATCAAAGGAGCCATCGAGCCTATCGGTGACGCACACATAGGAACTCTCAATGAAAGCACCAATGTCGGTGTCAAAACCGCGGATCTCGGTAGGGGGTCCCGAACTGCAGGCGCTAGGCGGATGGTAACAGGAGACAAGGGACACGATGTTTTACCTGTGTTCGTGCCCTCTTGATGGAGGTAAAACCCTACTTCCTGCTAGATTAATATTGATGATGTGTGTTACAAGAGTGGATCTACCACGAGATCAAAGAGGCTAAACCCTAGAAGCTAGCCTATGGTATGATTGTTGTTCGCCCCACGGACTAAAACCCTCCGGCTTATATAGACACCGGATAGGGTAAGGGTTACATGTAGTCGGTTACAATGGTAGGAGATCTACATATCCGTGACGCCAAGCTTGCCTTCCACGCTAAGGAAAGTCCCATCCGGACACGGACGTAAGTCTTCAATCTTGTATCTTCATAGTCTTGGAGTCCGCCGATGATGATAGTTCGGCTATCCGACACCCCTAGTCCGAACTCCTCACACACCTCCTCGAGTGTTGTGGTACCGCCAAGGACGTGCCAGAGCTCTACCGCAAGAGCAAGAAATCCAGAGCCGAGCCACCGCAGACCAAGAAGGTGTCCGCTGGGAGGATGGCATGGGAGGGGCCTCACCATAGGCTCCACCTCGACAGCAATAGGAAGGCGCGGCCGTCACCTTCCTCGGGCGAATGTCGACGTGTTTGCGTGGCAAGCATCCGACATCCCCGGTGTTCCCAGGAGGTGATTGAGCACCACCTAGCTATCTGCCCTCATGTGCGCCCGCTGCTGTAAGGTCGAAAGCAGGCTCGAGAGGTAGGAGTTCATCACGAAGAGATCAGAAGTTGGAAGCGGCAGGTTTGGTGAGAGGAGTGCTCCACCCGACGTGGTTGGCTAATCCGTAGTGGTGCGCAAGGCAAATGGAAGTGGAGGCTGTATTGACTACACGATATCAATAAGGCTTGTCCAAGGACCCTTCCTGCTGCCACGATCGACCAGATTGTTGACTCCATGGCCGGTGTGATCTGTTATCATTCCTCGACGCCTACTGGCTACCACCAAATCTTCATGACAAGAGAGGATGAAGAGAAGACAACATTCATCACCCCATGTGGTATGTATTGCTTTTTCCGGATGCCTTTCGGGTTGAAGAGTGTTGGCTCGACTTTTGCAAGAGCGGTCCAAATTGGTTTTGAACCCCAGCTCCATAGAAATATGGAGGCATACATGGACGACATAGTGGTCAAAACCAAGGACGGGCCCACTCTTGTGCAAGATCCGGAAGAGACATTTGCCAACCTGCGCAAGATCAACCTTAAGCTGAACCCTGAGAAGTGTGTCTTCGGCGTTCCGTCCGGCAAGCTTCTCAGATTCTTCGTGTCGTAGCGCGGGATCGAGGCAAACCCAGACAAAATCAAGGCTATTGAGCAGATTGAGGCGCCCAAGCGATCAAAGATGTGCGCTGCTCACCGCTGCGCCACCGCCATGAGCCGATTCATCTCCAAGTCCGCCGAGCATGCCCTTCGCTTCTTCAAAATCTTGAAGAAGGCAGGCCCATGGAGTGGACCCTGCCGAGGCGGCAAGCAGATCTGAAGAAATACCATTCCTCCACGCCAATACTAGTTGCGCCTAAACCACAAGAGCCGTTGCTGCTGTATCTGGCAGCGACGAATCAAGTGGTCAGCGCCACACTGGTGGCGCAGAGGGAGGTCGACGAGGAGGCAGTGGCGACGGCAGAATCAGCGGATGGCAAGCCAAAGATCCCCCCGGCAGGGCCTGGTGCCGGCAAGGCGAGGCCCCCGGCAGAGTCTAATGCCACCAAGGCAGTGCTCGTGCGATCAAGCGAGGTGGTGCAGAAGAAGAAGATGGTGCAGCATCCGGTTTACTTTGTCAGCTCCCTCTTGCAGGGGGCTAGGTCGAGGTACTCCGGTGTGCAGAAATTGCTCTTCGGCCTCCTTATGGCCTCGAGGAAGCTGCGTCATTACTTCCAAGCCCACGAGATCACTCTCGTCACCTGCCTCCCATTGCAACGGATACTGTATAGCCCAAATGCGACCGGAAGGACTATGGAATGGGCCTTGGAGTTGTCAATGTTGGCGTTCTGAGAACGGGGTCCCAGACTTGCTCGTCATGCCCACAACAGGGTTAAGCCAAAGAAGCCGACGGGCCATCTTCATCAACAAGGCATCCAAGACCCTCGCGAGGGTCCAAGCCTCGCGAGGCAGACGATGCAAGACCTCCTCTTGAGTGGACTAGCCAGGAAAGCTCACGAGGAGCGGAGATATCAAGGCAGGCCAAACCTCACGAGGCTCTCATGACGTGAGCCATGACGAACGACACCAGGCGGGCGCCAGCGCGCGCAGCGTCCTTATTTCCTCTTTGGTGGTAAGGAGGCGAGCGCAGGCGAAGAGTACTGAGGCATCAGGAAAAGGTTGCTATATTGGTGCAACGAGACCAAGACCAGGAGGACGGCAAGACGGAGGTCATCATGGAGCCCAAGACGGCGTCACCACCAGAGCTTTTCGCAGGTGAAGACCACTTTTGTCAGGATAGGTTGTACTAGCTGCCCCCTTCAAATTTGCCCGCCGTTGTTGGCTCCCTTCCCGCTCGATATTTGGGAAGAGGACCAGGGCCTATATAAGTAGAGCTAGCCACCATAGTAGGGGGATCTGATCTGATCTCATCTAATCACATCTTGTTTTAGCTTGATCCAACCCGATCAAGAGCCTACCCACAAGAACACCTCAACCTCAGGAGGTTGTTCTTCCCTTGACTATTCATCATCAGCCCTAGAGGCAATCCACCACCACCACACTGGAGTAGGGTATTACACAACAATGGTGACCCGAACCAGTATAAACCTCGTGGTCTTTCTCGTTATGAAGTTTGTCGAAGTTCGTCTGCCGAGATCTTAGCGAGCTAGGGCGAGATCAAGAGGGAGGGAAAGACTTCACGCCGCACCCCAAAGGTTAGAACCTTAAGGGTTTGCCGAACCCCACATTCGACATTTGGCGCACCAGTAGGTGCGCCGTAGCTTCCTTCCGCCGCTTCGCCGCCTGCCGCTTCATTGTCTCCATGGTGGACGCTCGCCATGCTCGAGCTGAGCGCCGGGCTGCCCTCACCGCCGCGCCGCCAGACGGCTCCCGCTGGCGGGCCACCTCGCCGTTTCTCCGCCTCCCGCCGCCAACGCTGCCATCGCCCGGCAGGAACGAGCAGCAGCGCCCTCGCTGCATCCTTCAAGGCGGCAGACGGCCGCACCACCACTCCATCGCTGACCCCGCCGTTCTTCGCCTCATGCGCGCCAAGGCCCCATGGAGGCGCTGGCAGCCGCCTCGCAGCGAACGAACTCCTGCACTACCGCCTCTGCCGACGACCTCTATGAGGAGTGGCTCACCACGCCGCCGAAGCTCGTCTGCGCCGCAGGGGCTCCCCGTGCCGCCCTCTCTACCTCCCCTCAACCAGCCACGGGCGACGAGGCTCATGGCATGCCTCCACCACTTCGCCCCAAGACGGTGCCTTGGCACTCAAGGCGCGCGCCAAGGCGCGATCCACCACGCCTGTGCTCGCGGCGCCAAGAGAGAAGCTGCCAAGAAATCTCCGCTGCCACGAGAAGTCTGTACCGCGCCCCCGTACACTCGCCAAGATCACAGACCGCCGCAGCAGCAGCAGCGCGGACGTTGTCAAGACCAAGCTCCACCCACGGCTGGCCTCGCAACCACGATCGGCTGCCGCGCTTTCACCCCCGAAGGCGAAGGCCGCTCGCCAGCAAGTTCGCCGGATCTGCCTCGATATGATGGTACCGCCGACCGTCGGAGTTCCTGCAGCTCTATGAGCTGAGCATCGTAGCGGCCAACGGCGATGAAAAGGTCATGGCGAACTGGTTTCCCATGGCTCTCAAGGATGGGGCTCGCTCCTGGCTCCTGAACCTGCAGCACAATTCTATCTCCTCCTGGGACGAGATGCGCGACCGCTTCGTCGCCAACTTCCAGGGCACTCGCGACCGCCCACCGGCCGCGGGTGATCTATGCCACATCAAGCAACAACCAGGAGAGACCCTCCAGAAGTACATCCAGTGCTTCAACAACACCCGCCTCAAGATCCCCAAGGTCACGGACGAGGCCATCATCTCCGCGTTTTCCGACGGTGTCGGTGATGTCAAGATGAAGGAAGAGCTCGCCATCCACAAGGAGCTCTGCACATCTCAGGAGCTGTTCAACCTGGCGACCAAGTGCACAAGAGCTGAGGAGGGGCGCCTTTCTCTCCTCAAGCTGCCAGCTGCAGGAGCGGAGGAGAAGAAGGCCAAGGCCAAGGACGTAAAGCGCAAGGAGGCGGTGGTGCTCGCAGCGGAGCCCGACACCAAGCGGGGCAGAGATCAGCCCGAGTCTTCCAAGAACAGCCGGCCGTTCTGCGCCTTCCACAACCTGAACACCCACAACACCAGCGACTGTCTAGAGCTTAGAGCCATACGAGAAGGACGCTTCGGTCGACGCCCCGAGCGCAGTGATTGGGGCTACGGCCATGAGGAGGACGTGGAGGCGGACGCCGACGATCGTGGCTCAAGGCCAGAGTGGCGCGACCGCCTCGTGAGGACCGGGCGGGACCAACCCCGCGAGGGCGCCTCGAGGGACCCGCCAGGAGGATCGCCCCTGTGGCAACGCCGTCTTCCCTCACTGCCGCCACCAAGGAGGAACAACGACCACCACTGTGACGAGGGGGCTGGGGCTTCTGTGAGGCGCGTAATCGCTCAAGGTTTTGGGCGGCGCCAGCCCCACCTCTCAACAAGATCTTCAAACAGTTCGCCATGAGGTGAACGCGTGCTCCCCAAGCTCGAGGCCACGCCCCGCCAAGTGGTCCCACCGTGCCATCATTTTCAACTCGGCAGATCAGCTCAAGGCGCAAGCGCCATCACTGGCGCCTCCCTATGTTGTGTTCCCTACTATCAAGAATGTGCAGGTTACTAAGAACCTCATCGACGGTGGCGCAGGGCTCAACGTCCTATCCGTCGACATGTTCGACAACCTCCAAGTGCCATATGAACAGCTCCAACCCACCAAGCCTTTCTCAGGAGTCACCGACGGTTCCACCACACCGATAGGGCAGGTCCGCCTGCCTGTCACCTTCGGGGAGCGCAAGAACTACCGCACCGAGCTCATCGACTTCGACGTCGCGCACATCCGCCTATCGTACAATGCCATCCTTGGATATCCAGCCCTGGCCAAGTTCATGGCAGTCACCCATCACGGCTACAACGTTCTCAAGATGCCAGGAAGCGGAGGGATCATCACAGTCCCATGTGAAGAGAGGGATGTGGTGTGCTCCTCGAGCGCCTTCCAAGCTACAGCAATCGATGACCCCACAGCCAGGCTAAGGCCCTCCGAGACCGCTCCTCAGAAGAAGCAGCTGCGCCGCAGACCTCGTGGAGGATGGCGCCGCGTAGGAGCCTCATCAGATCAGCGCCCGGCCCCTGTGGGTGCCTCCTCCATCGTGATAGGGAAGGCGCGCCAGCGCCTCCTTGGGTAGGGGCTCGAGGGCTCTTCCGAGGGCCTGACCTGCCAACCTCACGAGGGAGGCGCTGGGCACCACTCTAGAAGCGTGCTTCGCCACACATTCCTCAGGAGAGCACGGGGCAAGGAGTGCCCACCACCCAGGAGTTCATCATCAAGACCACACAGGAACTGCAAGACGCAAGAGCCATGCGCGCCGCCCGCCGCCCACAGGGCACATCTCCCCATCCAGGCGAGGATGCTGGGCTGCGGTCCAGATCGATGTCCCAGGCTCAACAGGTCACTGCCTCAGAGCGCCTCGCCTTCGCAGGGGTGGCCATGAGGGCCCGCCAGACAGCCACGCTCGCATGCCCTTCGCTTGCCGAGCGTGGCGCTGGCCTATCAAGGCAACATGCGACGTGTCCCGGCGGCTCAGAGGCCAGTACCACGCCGCCCCGGAGGAGATGGAGACGGTCTCGTGGAACCTCCTGAGCCCCCGAGCCTCCCGAGGCTCGGGGCTCCGCGGCTCATGAGGAGTCATTCCTTCAATGCACGCCTTCACTGCACCAACTCTACTTCGCCTACGTAACTGTGTGACATCATCGGCTCGCTTAGCCGAGCGCCTCGGCTGCATTATTCCCAGCCGCATGGGTCCGTCCGTGGCATGCATCCCTTTACTTATGTCTTTAGCTTACCTTGTCGGCGCCCTCGGGCTGCATCATCCCCAAGCCGCCGGGCGGACCCGTGGCATGTATCTTCCTGCATTTATCCAAGTTGATCTCGCTTCCATGTTTAACTCGCCAACCGCTATCACCGCCGATCATCGCCTCCCCGGCCTCCACACAGTGCACGACGCTGGTGCATGGGTCCATCCTCGCCACGCCGACAAATCTGAGCGGTCGAGCTCGCTCGCGGCACGCCCAGCACAAGACGTCACCTCACCAGCCCTCAGTGCCTTCACCTCATCCAGAGCAACCAACGGCAGACTAACAATCAGAACGGCAAACCATGTTTCTTCTTGTGCCTGTTCACAGGGATCCTGCGATAAGGATAGCAGGCAGCACCGTGAGTCTCCTTCTCTCTCAGGTACTTCGCTATGCTAAAGGGGGGCCTCGAGCATCGTGACTCAGAGTTTATCGCTCTCCACCCTCACCTCGGCCTTGACCACGGCATCGCGACCGGCATACCAGGGGGGCCGAGCTCGCCGAGGGCCGGGACTCGAGGACGAGAGCACTAAGGAGAGCATGAGGGAGGGAAACTCACACGGCCGCCTAGCTATGTCAAGACGAGTAGGCGCCAGCAGCTCCAGCTGCAGCATTAGGAGTCGCCGGTTGACAAGATAAGTCTCGCCTCGGATCGCCAAATATTGGGGCCCGATGATCACCTCGCTTGTCATGGACCCCGCTATGCCACGCCAACTCCTCTCTTGTTTTACCATGGCCGCTTGAGCGCTTAAGGGGACCTCCCGAGCATCGCGCCTCGGGGCTCTTCATCGACCTCGGGCCGCACACCTCCGGCCTTGACCATGGCACGCGACCGCATACAAGCGAGAGCCAGAGCACCGGGACTGGACTCACAACAGCAGAGCAACAAGCCGTCGCGGGGGAAGAAAGGAGGGCCAAGCCTTAATGGTACACGCATTCGCTAAGTTTTCATAACAAGGAAGATAAGTACAAAAGACATTGCAGATCTTTACATGCCCCCATGGGGTGATTCATGATTCTTCGCAGGAAACAAAAGCCGATACTAAGGGGAATCCTATCTATGCCCTTCCGTGGCGGACGCCATCATCAACAGTGGGCCACGGAGGACCGGCGCCAACCCCATCCAGATCAGCGGCGGCGATGGCCAGACACTGCGGCTCTCAGGAGAGCTGCTGGATTCCCAAGGGCTACTGCCGGAGTAGCTCGAGCGGAGCGCTGCCGCTTAGCGCTTCTTCGGGGCAGCACTCAGCGGCGGCCCTCGCATCGAATACCTTGAAGAAGAGCGGAAGCGCCATCGTATTGGTGGATCGCGAGGGTGCACTCGCACGGCTGCATCTGCGCGATCTCCCCCACGCTGGTCATGAAGATTTTGCCGTGGGAACCGCTCGATCTTCCGCTCCGGGTCGCTGGGCGCTGCAATGGCGTGCTGCAACAAGAGC
This sequence comes from Aegilops longissima, assembly GCA_021605205.1. Classification (NCBI taxonomy): domain Eukaryota; kingdom Viridiplantae; phylum Streptophyta; class Magnoliopsida; order Poales; family Poaceae; genus Aegilops; species Aegilops longissima. Next base: position 47,851 of record JAHIAM010006344.1, on the reverse strand, counting down.
TCGAGAGGCCCCCTCGGCGGCATCTCATCAGAGAAGAACCGCGGGAAGCGGATCCAGGAGCTTGGAGGCATCAGCGCCCACAGCACAACTCGTGCAAGGAGTCCGTGGAGTGGATCCCAGAGGCGACGGCATGCATCGCCGTAGCGCGGCGACCCCGGACACGGCATGGGCGGCGCGCTCTTCACTCTGTCCTCCCGAGGCCTCAGCTCGGGCTTACAAGGGTAGCGGGTACCCCGGAGAGGCCGCTCGCACCAAGGCCGCACCTCCACCTGCATCGCCGCTTCATCACGGCGATGGATTGACCTCTTCTTTAGTGGAAGTGGCCCCGGGTCATCACGGAGAGCCTTTCCTTTCTCTTCGGCAGAAAACCTTCTGATAGGCACCATTGTTGTCAGGAGTAGAGCAAGGAGGAAGGAGCAAGCAAGCAAGGAAGAGATGGGCGACGGGGGCTCCGCTCCCCTCCCCATTTATAGCGGAAGAAGGCCAATCGACGTCTCCCACGATCGCAGGTAATGATGGTTTTCCTTGCATGTCGTAGGGACTTGTCAAGTCGTGCAGTTGCCGAGGCAGCGTGGGGAAGCGGAGACGCCCACGTCCAATCAACCTCCACGCATCAACCGAGGCCGCAGGCTTTTGGGGCCCATGATGCTCCGAACTTGACCCTTGGCTTCACAAGGCCAAGCCCGAGCGCACCTTGGGCCCGGGGCTACTGCCGGTGTTCTTGGGAATGGGGTCCCGAGACTTGCTCGTCATGCTCCACAGCGTGGTTAAGCCAAAGAGTCGCACGCCCATCTTCATCAACAAGGCAGCCAAGACCCATGCGAGGGTCCAAGCTCGCGAGGCGGACGACGCAAGACCTCCGCTGGAGTGGCCTAGCCAGGCAGGCTCACGAGGAGCGGGGATATCAAGGCAGTGCAAACCTCACGAGGCTCTCGTGACGTGAGCCATGAAGAACGACACCAGGCGGGCGCCAGCGCGCGTAGCGTCCTGATTTCCTCTTTGGTGCTAAGGAGGGCAACGCAGGCGAAGAGTACCGAGGCATCAGGCAAAGGTTGCTATGTTGGTGCAACGAGACCAAGACCAGGAGGACGGTAAGACGGAGGTCATCGTGGAGCCCAAGACGGTGTCACTGATGTCTACTACGCAACCTTCTCCTTTTAGACGTTGTTGGGCCTCCAAGTGCAGAGGTTTGTAGGACAGTAGCAAATTTCCCTCAAGTGGATGACCTAAGGTTTATCAATCCTTGGGAGGCGTAGCTTGAAGATAGTCTCTCTCAAACAACCCTGCAACCAAATAACAAAGAGTCTCTTGTGTCCCCAACACACCCAATACAATGGTAAATTGTATAGGTGCACTAGTTCGGCGAAGATATGGTGATACAAGTGCAATATGGATGGTAGATATAGGTTTTTGTAATCTGAAAATATAAAAACAGCAAGGTAACAAGTGGTAAAAGTGAGCACAAACGGTATTGCAATGCTAGGAAACAATGCCTAGGGTTCATACTTTCACTAGTGCAAGTTCTCTCAACAATAATAACATAATTGGATCATATAACTATCCCTCAACATGCAACAAAGAGTCACTCCAAAGTCACTAATAGCAGAGAACAAACAAAGAGATTATGGTAAGGTACGAAACCACCTCAAAGTTATTCTTTCCAATCAATCCGCTAATATTCCTAAAAGTGTCACAAACAGCCCTAGAGTTCGTACTAGAATAACACCTTAAGACACAAATCAACCAAAACCCTCATGTCACCTAGATACTCCAATGTCACCTCAAGTATCTGTGGGTATGATTATACGATATGCATCACACAATCTCAGATTCATCTATCCAACCAACACATAGAACCTCAAAAGTGCCCCAAAGTTTCTACCGAGAATCAAGATTTAAACGTGCTAACCCCTATGCATAGGTTCATGGGCTGAACCCGCAAGTTGATCACCAAAACATACATCAAGTGAATCACGTGATATCCCATTGTCACCACAGATACGCACAGTAAGACATACATCAAGTGTTCTCAAATCATTAAAGGACTCAATCCGATAAGATAACTTCAAAGGAAAACTCAATCCATTACAAGCGAGTAGAGGGGGAGAAGAAACATAAGATCCAACTATAGCAGCAAAGCTCGCGATACATCAAGATTGTGCCAAATCAAGAACACGAGAGAGAGAGAGAGATCAAACACATAGCTACTGGTACATACCCTCAGCCCCGAGGGTGAACTACTCCTCCTCGCCATGGAGAGCGCTGGATGATGAAGATGGCCACGGTGAGGGATCCCCGGCAGGGTGCCAACAGGTCTCGATTGGTTTTGGTGGCTACAGAGGCTTGCGGCGGCAAGAACTCTCGATCTATTCTGCTTTCTAGAGGTTTCAGATTTATAGGATTTCTCGCGAGGTCTCAAGGTCAAGGGGTCTCCGGGTTGTCCACGGGCAGGGGCCCACGCCTGTGGGGGGGGGTGGGCGCGCCCACCCTCGTGGGCAGCCCGGGACTCTCCTAGACAAACTCTTTTGCTCCGGTCTCTTTTGGTCCAAAAAATCATCAAAATTGGCACGCCAATTGACTCCATTTGGTATTCCTTTTCAGAAACTCAAAAACAAGGAAAAAAGTAAACCGCACCGGCTCTAGGTTAATAGGTTAGTTCCAAAATCATATAAAATAGCATATAAATGCATATAAAACATCCTAGAAGGATAATATAATAGCATGAATACTTCATAAATTATAGATACGTTGGAGACGTATCAATCACCACCAGAGCTTTTCGCAGGCGAAGACCGCTTTTGTCAGGATAGCTTGTACTAGTTGTCCCCCTTCAAATTTAACCGCCGTTGTTGGCTCCCTCCCCGCTCGATATTTGCGAAGAGGACCAGGGCCTATATAAGTAGATCTAGCCACCATAGTAGGGGGATCTGATCTTATCTCATCCGATCGCATCTCATTTTAGCTTGATCCAACCCGATCAAGAGCCTACCCATAAGAACACCTCAACCTCAGGAGGCTGTTCTTGCCTTGTACTGTTCATCATCAGCCCTAGAGGAAAAAAACCACCACCACACTGGAGTAGGGTATTACACCACAACGGTGGGTCTCAACCAAGATAAACCTCGTGTCTTTCTCGTGTTATGAAGTTCGCCGAAGTTCGTCTGTGAGATCTTAGCGAGCTAGGGCGAGATCAAGAGGGAGGGAAAGACTTCACAAGACCCCAGTTGTTCAACCTTAAGGGTTTTCTTCGAACCCCACATCCGATACCAAGTTTTGGGTTGAAGTTTGAAAGTACTCGACAATCCGTAGCGTAGTCTTGGCGGAGTTCATTGCGTAATGGACCTCAACGCTCGACGAGGAAATCCAGAGACCGCTTCCCCGGCAAGGAAGCGTACCACGATCGGATTATGTACTTTGATGGGGCTTTCCCGCTGCAAGGCCGTGCCGTGTGTGCCGCTTGTCGCACCCACCGGAGAGTGATGTATACTATGCAACCTTCTCCTCAGAGACGTTGTTGGGCCTCCAAGTGCAGAGGTTTGTAGGACAAAGAGCAAATTTCCTCAAGTGGATGACCTAAGGTTTATCATCTGGGAGGCGAGGGATGAAGATGGTCTCTCTCAAGCAACCCCGCAACCAAATAACAAAGAGTCTCTTGTGTCCCCAACACACCCAATACAATAGTAAATTGTATAGGTGCACTAGTTCGCTAAGAGATGGTGATACAAGTGCAATATGGATGGTAGATATAGGTTTTTGTAATCTGAAAATATAAAACAGCAAGGTAACAAGTGGTAGAAGTGAGCGTAAACGGTATTGCAATGCTAGGAAACAAGGCCTAGGGTTCATACTTTCACTAGTGCAAGTTCTCTCAACAATAATAACATAATTGGATCATATGACTATCCCTCAACATGCAACAAAGAGTCACTCCAAAGTCACTAATAGCGGAGAACAAAAGAAGAGATTATGGTAGGGTACGAAACCACCTCAAAGTTATTCTTTCCAATCAATCCTGGGCTATTCCTATAAGTGTCACAAATAGCCCTAGAGTTCGTACTAGAATAACACCTTAAGACACACATCAACCAAAACCCTAATGTCACCTAGATACTCCAATGTCACCTCAAGTATCCGTGGGTATTATTATACGATATGCATCACACAATCTCAGATTCATCTATTCAACCAACACATAGAACCTCAAAGAGTGCCCCAAAGTTTCTACCGGAGAGTCAAGACGAAAACATGTGCCAACCCCTATGCATAGGTTCATGGGCGGAACCCGCAAGTTGATCACCAAAACATACATCAAGTGAATCACGTGATATCCCATTGTCACCACAGATACGCACAATAAGACATACATCAAGCGTTCTCAAATCATTAAAGACTCAATACGATAAGATAACTTCAAAGGGAAAACTCAATCCATTACAAGCGAGTAGAGGGGGAGAAGAAACATAAGATCCAACTATATCAAGAAAGCTCATGATACATCAAGATCGTACAAATCAATAACACGAGAGAGAGAGAGATCAAACACATAGCTACGGGTACATACCCTCAGCCCCGAGGGTGAACTACTCCTCCTCATCATGGAGATGGCCATCGGTGAGGGTTCCCTCCCGGCAGGTGCTCCAACAGGTCCCGATTGGTTTTGGTGGCTACGGAGGCTTGCGGCAAATGAACTCCCGATCTATTCTGCTCCTCAAGTTTTTAGGGTATATTGATATATATAGGTGGAAGAAATACGTCGTGGGGAGCCACGAGGGGCCCACGAGGGTGGAGGGCGCGCCTAGGGGTGGGAGCGCCCCGCCGCGGGTTCTCCACTACAAAAAACACACTCCGTGATGATACGGTTTGTCACAAGAGGTCGCGTTTTTTGTCATGCATGTATATCCATGACGATTTTATGATGTAATCAAGATAGTCATACCTGCGCTATCGTGAGAAGTGTTCCATGACATTACCAAAATTATCATCACGGAAGTGTCCACTTCCATGACGATAAATCGTAAGGCCATGTATGTAAAGCTTAAGCCAAGGGTGACCGACACGTGGCATCCACCGAACGGAATGTTGTTAAGCTTATCGGTCGGGTTTGGATCCGATAACCCGTCAACAGCCCCGACCAATGGGGATATTCCACGGTAAAATCATCATTGGCTAGAGGAAACACGCGGTCGGCTCATCATTGGGACAGATGTCATCCACTCATTGGGATGTAAGGCGCCTATGATACGCTGATGACAGTGGCACGCCCAACAGAGGCCCATTCCTGAAAAAGGCTTGACCGCTTGACTTGGTCAAAGGTGGCGCGGCCACTGTCGGTGTCAAAACCGCGGATCTCGGTAGGGGGTCCTGAACTGCGCGCCTAGGCGGATGGTAACAGGAGACAAGGGACACGATGTTTACCTGTGTTCAGCCCTCTTGATGGAGGTAAAACCCCACGCCCCGCTAGATTAATATTGATGATGTGTGTTACAAGAGTGGATCTACCACGAGATCAAAGAGGCTAAACCCTAGAAGCTAGCCTATGGTATGATTGTTGTTCGCCCCACGGACTAAAACCTTCGGTTTATATAGACACCGGATAGGGTTAGGGTTACACAATGGTTACAATGGTAGGAGATCTACATATCCAGACGCCAAGCTTGCCTTCCACGCCAAGGAAAGTCCTTCCGACACGACTAAGTCTTCAATCTTGTATCTTCATAGTCTTGGAGTCCGCCGATGATGATAGTTCGCTATCCGACACCCCCTAGTCCGAACTCCTCAAGAGCTCCTCTAACCAAGCTTCAATGACGACGGTCCGACGCAGATATTGTCTTCGCATTGCAAGGTGGGTTCTTCCTCCAAATAATTTATAGAAGATTGTGAACACCAGATAGTGTTCGCTCGCAAAAATAAATTCCACATACCACCGTGAGAGAGAATGATATTACACAAGATCAATCTGGCCGACGATTTTGTGGCGGACGCCGCACCACTACCAAGCCTTTATTCAAATTGTTTTTACTGTTCCACCTCAGCTGCTTAGCTAAGCGGTTTCTTGGCACGCCTTGTCGAGGCAGAGATCGTGGTTCCCTTATTCCGGATTCCCATCAATACGGACGTAGTAACCCAACCGCGCCATCGATTGTGGCGCTTAGGAGATAAGCGAAGTTTTACCAGCCGGTGGGGACACATGTTTTGTCCGCCCATAAGGGATAAGGATCCACCCTTTACCCGCGCCTTCTTCCTCCTTGGCTTATCCATTTTCGCGAACTCGTGCTCCAAAGGCCAAGTCCGCACTCCTCACCTCAACCTTCTCCAACTATGTCCGGAGCGGAGGCAGTGGATGGCCTCCTCCGTCACGGAGGGGCAGATCCAGAAGCTGCGCGACGCGGATATCTGTCCAAAGAACATCACAGATCGGGCTCCCGACGAGGGAGAGCTCGCCCCAACCCTGTGCCCCATGAGAGGGTAGTATTTCTTCCCCATTTCCTCCGCTGGACTGGGCTTCCCGCTTCATCCCTTTGTCCGGGGCTCATGTTCTACTACGCCTAGATTTCCATGATCCGCCCCGAATTTCATCCTCAACATCTCGGCGCTTATCGTCAGGTGCGAGGCATTCTTCGTGATCCAGCCCCACTTCGCCAGGCTCAAGACCTTCAAGTTAAGTCAAGGTTGTGAAGGGCAGCCAAGCGGAGTGCGGAGGCGCCATGATGGGCAGGATGTCCCACGCTACGTGGCCGGAGGGTACTTTCGTGGAAACCATCAAGGGGTGGCAATCGGGTGGTTCTACATCACCGAGCCGCTGCGGACTCGATTGGGCAGCGCCCCGAATTTAGATCTGTATTCCCACACGGCTCTCCTCCCGGAAAGAGAGGGCCGAATTTGGGGATTCGAGGAGCTGACCGACTCCAAGCCTCGATCCGTAAGTCGGTGGACAAGAAGCTCAAGCTTGTCAACGTAGTCCAGTCATGCTCATCCGCCGGATTCTCCCGTGCAAAGAATGGGGCTTTAATATGTGGGAGTTTGATCCGCGCAGCACTGTGCCCCGAAGGGCTCTTCACACCACGCACGAAGATGTCCGGAAGGTGCTGTTCAAGGGCGCTGAAGCTCCCGCGATCCGCCATCAAGATCGCGGATTCGCCGCAGGTCCAGCCGACGAGGTAAGTGATTTCACCACTTGTTTTCCATAGCTTGGCTCTATGCGGATCTAAACTCCCTTGCCTTTTGATAGGAATGGTCTGGCGAAGGTCGAAGGATTACCTGTCCGCCCCATTGCCGAGGATTCCACGGACGCCCGCCTAACGGGTTAGTTGGTTCGCACCCCACGTGGTGCCGAGAAGAAGGCCAAGAAGACGCCACGGGACTCGGAAGAGTTCCTGCTTGGTGCTATCGGATGATGAATCTGAGGTCGACTCTCCCACCAAGGTGAGGTGGAAGAAGAAAGCCTCTCAAATGGGGAGGAAAGAAAGGAAGGCCTCCCCAACAAGGAGGCCAAGGGTCCAAGAAGGGAAAAACTCTTCCTCCGGATCGCTCACGGCGCCAAAGGATTTACGACGAAGATCGGCATCCAAGGGCCAAGCCCTCGAGAGATCGTAAGTATCCGGACTCAATAACCTCAAGGTTTTTGTTTTCGCCACATAACGCCTTTCTAATGCCGCATACAACCCCGCAGCCTCGCCCAAGGATGATCTTCCTGCTTCATCGAAGCGGTCCTTGGGTGCCGGATATGGATTCCTTCCGACTGCCTCCACCCCCGTGCCACGGACGACGCCAAGGTGGGATCCTGAAAAAGGACCCACCAGAGGGGAGGCCCCGAGGTGTCGCAGACACCTCCCGACTGCGCACCGGACTCAGCCGGAGGCCGCAGTGGCTCGAGTCCGGCGGGCGCACCCTTCAGAAGAAGGGCAAGATCGAGGCGCCGGCTGCCTCCGGCCCAATCGGAGGTGCCGGATATTTGCTGGAGGCGCCAATGGCGCCCATCAAAGAGGAACACCGACCTTATGAGTGTGGTGATTCAAGGTTCACTCGCCAAGAGCGGGCCGACCAAGCCTGCAATAGCCTTCTAACAAAGCTTTGAGGTAAGAATTTCAATATATGTGAAATGGTACCGATAGATAGTAGCCCCGATGCTCGGTTCGTGTTCGGAAAGAAAAGCCGGACCGAGGATCTTTAGAAAGATAAACCGCAGGAGTCATAAAAAATATGTCAATATGGGATTGCAGGTGTGTCCGCTTGACTCCGCCAAGACCGATCATGGAGGTCAATAATTTGAAGAAAACCTCGAGCGGTCCGAGAACGAGCTCGGTCATGCCAAGAAGCAGCTCGAGGAGAAAGAAGGTGAGTAATACCTTATGAAAATTGTACCTTATGTAAAAGGATTTGGTTGCAAGAAAAATGACAAGGATAACGTGGTATGTAGGGGCCACTAACAAGGTGGCGACTCAAGGAGGCGGTGGTCATGCCGAACGCAATGCGGCTGCTGAACGCACCGAGCGAGAGAAGCAGGAGGCACGGTGGCGGAGGTACAGCAAGAGCTCCAGGATCTCGTGAAAACATGAGAACTTGAGCGTGACTCAAGACTCGAGAGTCTCGAGCTTGCAACGGCTCTTGAGAGTGCCAAAGCCGCTAAGGCCGGGTTTACAAGGCCCTCCAGAGATTGAGGCGTGAAGAAAATAGCAGCGGTAAGGCATTTTTCATGCAGAGTAAGCATGTGAGTGTTAATTACCTGCTTACCCAACCGAGCTCTCCAGTATGCTCGCAGATCTTCCTCGCAGCGCGGTCCGATGCTGCCGATTCTACCGGCCGAGGAGGGAGCTCAAGGAGAAGGTCTTCGTCTCAAGATGTCGAGGCCGACATCCGGTGCTCTTTAGCGATCACCAAGCAGCTGGTCGAGCTCCACAAGGCGGCCGAACAGCCATGAAGGGCCTCATAGTTCGGCTGTGGACAAAGGAGGCCATGCCTGGAGCTACTTCAGCCCGGTGCGACGGCCGGTGGATGCGCGTCTGTGGTTGAAGTTATCAAGCATTCCGCTTGTATCGAGGGTGCCCGCCGGGCCCTTGCCCGCGAAGGAGCACTGGGCAAGATGGATGCCTGTAAGCTCGTGACGGACCCGCCACCGAGGGCAAGGAGCATCGCACGCCCGAGATGTATTATAAGAGTGTGTCAAGGGCGCCTGCACTATTGCGGGTGAGTGCTCCAAAGATGTAATATTTGAGTAGACTCGATTTTGTTATCCTGCATACCAAAACTTAGTTCATATGCGCTAAGCAACGCTTGTTAATTTAAAATATTACCTTCCGTATGGCTGTTTATCAAATCTGAGAGATGGCAAGTCGTCGGCTTCAGCCCCATGCCACAAGTGCTCAGTGTTCGGATAAACTTGAGCGCTCTTGTTCCCATTTTTGGGTCCATCTAGGAGGCGCCAACACAACGTAACAAGGCAACCGGACCTATAATGCTTGAACACTCTCACTTAGCCATAGAATTTATAATTTTAAATTTCAAGCGAAGCCCTAGTCTTCGGAAGGTCAATTTGGGGCGCTTATCCACACCTTGGCCGGACAAGATCCAGCTCTCGCCTAAGCGCATAAGTCTTTATGACTCGCAAAAACCTCCTTAACAGCGACTGTCTCGCCTCATCATGACGGTCAGTTTTAGCTTTCCATCGAGGCGTTAACTCAGCCGAATCATGGCGGAATCGCAGTGGTTCTCCGGTGCTACCTTAGCCGATATAACGGAACGTAAGGTACCAAAACACGGAGCCGGGCAAACCCAACTATTGACCCAAGACATGATTCGAGCCGATGCATATAGTGCTATAAGTTCGGGTGCCGACTTGTGAAAGTGTTCGACTCATCACACCATAACGCGGGACACATAAGCCCTCGTGTATATTAGCCGCACTAAAGTTTACGGATGCAACATGTCGTGAATAAACATATGTATGAAAAGAAATGCAATTATAAGCTTAAAAGGTGCTGCATTGTTTTATTCAATAAGTGCTACACTTAATGCGTAACGATACAAATAGTGCGATAAGCAAGGTAGGAGACTGTTAAACATGTCTCTTCCGTGGGTAGGCTGCAGATTGGTGTATGAAAATGCTCGTAATGGAGACCACCAGATATTCGCTGTAGCCTTTATCCTTCCCCGGCTCAGTTGATCGTGGGTTCGGCAGTCCGTCACGGACAGGCTTCTTCGACAAACGGAGTCCTGTGGGTAAAAAGTAGAAGGTAAAAAGAAAAGAAAAGGAACGGCACACTTGAGAGCCCCCGTGTGGTTGAGCCGCAGCCTGGTTTATCGTGGTCGTGCCCTCTCCCCACGCCCATGGTATCTTCAGAGCGTAATGGTGTACGCGGGCGACCTGCTTTGACGCTTCGCAGGATGGGTTAGCCGCATCACCACGCTGCGTTTCTAAACATGCCGTGGTCTTGTTGTAAGTTACCCCGGCGCTGTTGCAGTCCGCCGCTTAACGGCCGGACTCGAGAATTGCCTTAAGAGGTCTGCATTGCACTTCGCCGCCAGAGTCACCAGATGTTCCTCCGCGCGAGAGAACGCTCAGTTGTTTCCGCTGACCGTAATGACTCGAGGGCCTGGCATCTTGAGCTTGAGGTATGCGAGCGCGGCACCGCTGAACTTTGTAAACGCTGTACGTCCGAGCAAGGCATGATAGCCGCCATGAACGGGACTATGTCAAGATTAACTCTCGCTCGAAGTTATCCGGGATCCAAGACCACTTCCAGTAATTGAGCTTGTACAATTGGCTTCTACACCTGGTATGACGCCTTTAAAGATCGCTTTTGGTAGGTTTAATCCTTGAGGGTCTATGCCCATCTTGGCGACCGATCCCGGTAAAGCAGGTTCAGTTGCCGCCGCCCATCGTGACTCGTTAGGTGAAATCCATCGGCGATTGGGTCTAAGACCAGGCGCGAATTCCGCGGGCGGATGTCGGGGGTGGTCCTTCGGTCAAAAGTGATCGGGCAGGAGGACCATGGATTGAACTGGGCAACTGCTCCATCGCAGACATCCTCGAGTGCACGCTCGCCCTTTTTGGGTATGTGCGCTATGATATCATGTTCACCGTCCGCCTCGTGGGGGAAACCTTCGTCCTCTATTGTTCGGGCGGTTGGGTCTCGCCCTCGCCATCGCTATGCAGCCCCTTGTCATTGTTTTCGCAATTAACTTGCTCGCCTGTTGAATAACCAACAGTCCTCGTTGGTATGGTTAGCGGCCTTTCGAGGGTGCCGTATCCGCACAAGCGGTCGAGTATTCGGTCCAAATTGGATGGACCCGAGTAGTTCGCTTGAATGGCTTTTTCCGCTGACCGGTTTAGAGCCTTGAATCCGCATTGACTACCGATTCTCAATATTGTCGCCGTTAGTGCGGCGCTTGTTTTGTTACGACGCTGCCCGCCGCTTTGGTCCTTGAAGTCCGGACGCCGAATTTTTGCCGAGGTTGTTGCTGCGCAGTAGCTACTGTCCTCACCGCAGAAGCGGGTCATGAGTGATGTGAGGGCTGCCATGGATTTCGCTTTTCCTGTCCTAGGTGCCGGGTAAGCCACTCGTCATGGATGTTATGCTTGAAGGTCATGAGGGCCTCCGTGATCCCACAGCTTGACGATTTGGTTTTTCTTGGTTAAGAACCGTGTCCGTAATTGTCCGCCGATTTGTCCGGCTGCTGAATTATGTGGCTTAGGTCATCGGCGCCTGGTGGTCGCATATAAGTGCCCTGGAAGTTATCGAGGAATGCGGCTTCCAGTCCTCCCAGCTCCAAATTGACTCACCGGCAAGCTGTTGAGCCAATGCCGGGCTGGTCCTTTAAGCTTGAGGGGAGGTATTTGATGGCGGAAGATCGCCACCGCGGGCCATGTGGATGTGAAGGAGATAGTCTTCGATCCAAACCGCGGGTCTGTTGTGCCATCATAGGATTCGATATTGACGGGTTTAAACTCTTCGGGATTTGATGATCCATTACTTCGCCGCAGTGAAGCATAGTGGTGTGCGGCGCCTGCATCGGGCGATATCATGACGGAGCTCAAAAGAGCTTGGTCTGCTTTGTTCGCCCACCGGACTTATCGGTATGGCGCGACGGTTGTCGCCACGCACTGCATGCCCACGCCGATCCATAGATCGATCTTGATTGTCTTGCCTTGTCCTCCAATATATCTCGCAGGTCCGGAGCGCCCCTTTGGCCATGTGCTTTTTGAGCGATGCCGTGGTACGGTTCTAGTGAAGGGCCTAGAGGCCTCTCTGCCGCGCCACGGGTGGTCGGTCACCGATTGTCTCCCCGGTGATGCGGGTTCGTAAGCTTCCTCCTCTAATCGGGGAGCAGCTTGAGTTTAGGTAGCTTTTGAGGGCGCTCGAGCTCATGCTCTTCGCCGCGAGGACTTCGTCCATCTGCCGCTAGCGATCCCGATCAGCTCTAAGTCGTTGCTGCTTTTTCTTTAGGCTGTTCGCCGTGGCTATAAGCCCGCGCCTAAAACGCCTTGTTCGACGGGATTCTCGTGCACGACGAAGTTCATTGTCGCCGAGGCTTGCTTCGCCTTCGGAGGGAGGCATATAATCCTCTACCTCTTCTTCTCGCCGCTTCTTGAGGGTCTGGCGCTCTTCATCCTCCCCGCGATGGATCTTGCCGAGTGGATTGTCTTCGCGTTGTCCGTGTATTGTTATCTCCGTGCCGGAATCTTCATTCTTGCTGTGGCGGATTTAGAGCGGCGCCACCACGCCGGGCGCTTGGGCTGCTTCTGAGGGGTCATCCTCCGTTGTTCCATCGCTGCTCCCATCTTTTGGGATGTCGCACCATATATATGTCATATGACGAGGTGGCTTTCCAAGGCCCTCGTAGGCGCTGGTTCTTGGTCGCCTCCGCATCGCTGTCCATACCGCCGATGTCTTCGAGTCGTAGTTCAGCATGTCGGCTAGATCGCCAACAAGGGCTACCAAGTGGTGGTGGTGGGCGCTGAATTTCTTCGTCAGTCCGCATCCCAACCTTCCTCAACGAATCCGCCAGGCTCCTCGGATAAAGAGAGAGACTTTAGTGACTCAAGATGTCGCCAAAGGGCGAAAAGTAAAGATGTCCGCGCCGTGAACTCCATAACGGGCGCCCAATCGGATTCGACGGGCAAGGGCGCTGAGGGCTCGAGTCCGGAAAGGAGTCCGCTTCCTCGAGTCAAGGTCTTTGCAAAGGATGTTGATGGAGTTCGCCCGATCGCCGAGAGATTGTAGCCCCGAGGCGGTGTCCAACCACTCGCCCTGATCGGGAATCCGCCCGGATTAAGGGTCGAAGCGGATTCTCGCGGCGCCTCCTGTGGCACCGCTCGCTGCAGAGCCAGATCATGCCCATCGAGACAAGGCGCGCGCTTTGGTCAGGGCTTGAACTGCTGAAGATCAAGTCTCCGCGATATCGGGTGTATAGTTTAGGCTTCCAAATCTGACCGACGCCAGGGGCGAAGCTTTCGATCCGCTCCAGATGGCTGCTTAATTGCCCGCAGCAGTAAAGCCGCCAACACGAAGATCTGTCCGGGAGAAAAGTCTCACCCTGACCGCCGTTGTTGATGATCAAAGGAGCCATCGAGCCTATCGGTGACGCATACGAGGAACTCTCAATGAAAGCACCAATGTCGGTGTCAAACCGCGGATCTCGGTAGGGGGTCCCGAATCGCAGGCCTAGGCGGATGGTAACAGGAGACAAGGGACACGATGTTTTACCCAGGTTCAGCCCTCTTGATGGAGGTAAAACCCACGCCCCGCTAGATTAATATTGATGATGTGTGTTACAAGAGTGGATCTACCACGAGATCAAAGAGGCTAAACCCTAGAAGCTAGCCTATGGTATGATTGTTGTTCGCCCCACGGACTAAAACCCTCCGGCTTATATAGACACCGGATAGGGTTAGGGTTACACAGTAGTCGGTTACAATGGTAGGAGATCTACATATCCGACGCCAAGCTTGCCTTCCACGCCAAGGAAAGTCCCATCCTGACACGGGACGTAAGTCTTCAATCTTGTATCTTCATAGTCTTGGAGTCCGCCGATGATGATAGTTCGCTATTCTGATACCCCTAGTCCGAACTCCCCACCGCCCATGGAAAGCTTGTTAACGGCCTGCTCGCATATAGCCCATTTACGTACCGCTAACCCAAGGCCCGTTACGCCTATCCGAATTAGGCCCAAGAGCGCTATCCGGCCATCCAATATGACTCCAATTGCTTTCTTCGCCCATGTATGGCCCATGACGTTTTCGCCCATATGAGGCCCTATGTAACTCTTGGCCTATTAACGCCCGTGGTGAAATCGCCCGCAATGAACAAAGGTATCACTTTACACCCATTAACGCCCGTGGTGAAATCGACCATAATGAATAAAGTATAACTTTATACCCATTAAGGGCTCGTTATTCAGCTTGGGCTGCTTCACCCATGTTATCTTTCGCCTTCTCGTGAGCCCATTTATTCTGGGCTCATTTCAAAGACTCGCTTACTTACGGCCACATCGCTATTTTCGCCAGGGCCAAATTTAGCCTGCGGTTCCAATGGCCGCCCGCTTGTGGTCCGTTAATACGCTAATGCTTATAGCGCCATCAACATGGCCTATTGGTCGCCCATGAACGGACGATTCCAACTCTAGCCTGCTTACGCCATAATGCGCTCGTTATTGGCCCATGTTTGCCAATCGATCATACGACCCGATAAGGCCCATTGATGATACGCCCATAGAAGGCCCATTGTTTCCATGACCCGTAGAAGGCCCATTGTTTCTATGGCCCGTAGAAGGCTCATCGCTTTACGGCCCGTAGAAGGCCCATCGCTTTCTACGGCCCGTAGGAGGCCCAAAGGTCACTACAAAGAATATTAGCCCATGGTTATTGTGGCCTAGTTTTAAAAATAGGTTATTGCAGCCACTAGCAAACCGCTGGAAAAGAACCGCATCGACTACAAGCAAACAAATAAACAAGACAACAAGGAAATAAATGAGCAAGCAACTTATGCTAGGCTATCACGGCTATTACACATATTACATCCATCGGGCATCAAAGTTCGCCACCAAGGCAAATATAGGGAACAAAGCAAAGATATAAACACCGCAGCAGAAACAAGTCCGTAATCAAACCACTTCAAGAGTTCAAGAAACAATATCCTGGTACCCATAATGTCTGGCAAGATGCTTAGCAAGCTTATTAACTTTCTCTTGTTTGGCGCTTAAATCCTCCAAATTTGTCATTGCACAAGAAAGTACGATCTGAATTCCGCAGGATTCTCTCGCCCTTCGGCTTTTGCCGCAAAGATAGCCGATCGATGCCTTTCAGCTTGTAGTCAGACTCAAGAAGTCAAGTGATTCAGCAGCGAAGTTCAAGAGCTTGTGCCAGCGGTATCGCCAAGAATCAACACTACATCAACGCAGGATCGTGGGGTTTTCTCACCGCCTACAAGATCGCTTTTATCACCTTCTTGGAGACCAACAGGTTGTCTCACTATCTTGAACCTTATCTGCATTACTTTCTACCATTGCATAGTGGGTGCTCTTCTCCAATATTCTGCTTGCATACTACAAGAGAAACAAGGCATACATCACATGTTTAGCTTGTAGTATACTTAAACTCATTTTGGTAAACCGTTCAAGAGTAAGGTGGACATGATAACAACATGAAACAAACATATATCTATGTACTATGGTCAATGTATTGTCCATATCATTCTAGTTTATGTTCCCTAATCAAGATAGAGACACAGCTCAACTCATATATTTTTAAGACACAACAAAGATAGATGTAATATAAGTGTGAGAAACTACACAAGATTGGCAGACTTGTAATGTGCATCACATGAGAACATAACTGCTTATACAACTTAAACTGAAATCAACATAGAGCAAGAAGTTAGAACAACAATCCAGCTTAAAGAAATAGGTTTAAAACATACCTGTTGCACCATTGGAGTTTCAATTGATCCTTCAAATTGAAAGTAGTTGGTATGAGTAAATACAAGTGATGCAACAACAAAGGAGTATGGACCATAGCTACGGAATCGACCCGAGAACAGCTTGCTCTTCCGCTTTAAACGTGGAGTTTGGGTTAGCTGTGGTGGTCTTCATGCTTTGGGCACCGCAGAGCTTTACAAACGCTTTGTGGGGTACTGTGGTGGACATGGTGCTTTGTCAACTATAAGTGGGTTACTATCCACTGGGTTGCGTTAGATGGGTTGTAGCTGGTTCTCTCGCCCAACGTGTAAGTGTGCAACTGAAGAGTCTCGATTATGTGTGGTGGGGCTAGTTTGTGGGCCAAGACAACCATGGTTCTATCTGCATCGACGGTAGCACTGCCTTTTGTGAAGAACGGGTTTTGCTCCCTTAGATACCGCCATCACCCCTCCAATTCAAATGGCTGATAAACAAGAAAAGAAATTGAACGCATGTACATTGTATGATAGATGATGTGGTAATTCACATATATGTTGTTTAACCAAACAAGACAGCATGACACAATTTCACATATATGATGCCTAACTAAACAGGATAGCATGACACGGTTTCAGATATATGATGGATAACTTACATTGATATAATGCCATAATTCAACATATGATGAGTACCTAAACAGATGACATGACAAAACTATATGATGTCTTTCTAAAATAGGTTGGGATGAAATAATTCACATACATGTTGTCTAAGTATACATGATGGCATGATATAATTGATTCATATACTAAGCAGCTGGCACTCGCATGTATGATCTCTAAACTAAGCAGATAGAATTCAATATTGTGCATATGATGTCTAAACTAAACAATGCAAGACACCATATGCATCATATGAGAAATATAAACATTGCAACTTAGAGCATACACCTCGTGGGATATAGGACTGGTCATCTGCCTCTCAATCCTCCTCCGAGGAGCTCCTCAGAACCATCGAGATATATGCTTCAACAGTACCATTGCTCGCTCAAGACCTTGTTTTCACCCGATTTTTCCATAACCGCTCAAATGGCTGATACACATGAAGAGTAGTTCAATATACATGATTGTCGACAAATGGAATACGTAATAAAAAAAAGATGGCATGAGATAATTCACATATATGATGCCCGGCTCCATGGCGTGCATAATTCACATATATGATAACCGCTGAAAAACATGGCATTGCATAATTCACATATCTGATATAGAAAGCAAACATGAGGCATTCACACAAAGCATGTCTAATCTAAGCAGATGGCATGGCAATGCAAGACACCATATGCATGATATGAGCAATATAACCCAGCCAAGTTAGAGCATGCACCTCGGGGATACGACCGTCATCTCTCTCTAATCCTCCTCCGAGGAGCTATCTCAGAATCAGCAAGAAATCTGCATCGACTGTAGCACCGACCGCCGAAGACCTTGTTTTCACTCCAGATTTTCCCATGACCGACTCAAATGGCTGATGCACAGAAGAGTAGATGAATGTATAAACATTGTTGACAAATGGAATACATTATGGAAAAAATATGGCACGATACAATTCACATATATGATGACCGACTAAACAGGATGGCATTGCATGATTCACGATATGATGCCTCGCTAAAGAAGATGGCATTGCATATTTTATATACTCCTCCGTTTCAATATTTGTCTTTTAGAGATTTCAAATGGACTACCACATATGGATGTATATAGACATATTTTAGAGTGTAGATTCACTCATTTTGTTCCGTATGTAGTCACTTGTTGAAATCTCTAAAAGACAAATATTTAGGAATGGTGGGAGTATGATATAGAAACCAAACATGTGGCATTCACACAAAGCAAATCTAAACTAAGCTGATGACATATAAGATGTATAATGTAAGCAATGCAAGGCGCCATATGCATGATATGACCAACATCAAGATGCCAAGTTAGAGCAAACACCTGTGGTAAACAGCGTGGTCGGCTCCTTCCGAATCTCCATCTGAATAGTTATCTTCCTCTCGAATACAACTGAAATGCAGAGAGGGGGGGCACTTCACCACCATGGAGCAACGCTCTGATGACATTATATTCACGCAACGTCTTCTCTTTTCTCTACATGTTCAAGACGATTGTGTACAATATCCGACATGCATAATAAAAAGATAGTTAGATTTTGTAAGGCCTAAGGGTGCATGCAAAAATCAAGACCGATGGTAGCAAACGAGTGGATGGATCCAAAACTAATGATAGCGTAGATTATAGCTTCAGCTTTAAAAAGATAGACAATGGATCATCTATTGTTTGTTGCCCACCCAACATGAACCACATAGAAGACCCCAGATGAACCAGATAGTAGATGATACTATTCAAGGTCGGCTCGATATGAGACCCATGGGCAATTCAAAACTCAAGATTGAACGATAAAGTAGCATGTAATAATAACCGATGTATAACGAAGCAAACACGAAAGACTACGACCTCTCTTCCGAACTATGTAGTCCTCGTGTTCATCTCGCTTAGTCGATGATGGTAATGCAGTTATGGGCTGCCGCAACGGGAAGATGATCTCGAGGCGGCGAAAGAAAGTCCGCAGGGGGATCTCGCTGCAGTGAACGCTTCGTCGATGGTGCACCTCGTGTGGGTGGATGACGGCATGGCAGAGCATGACATAACACATGTAGTTTTTTTTGACGCCAATCTGAAAATGAAGTAAATCTGTAAGGGCCTTAGAATTGGAGGATTCTATAAACGCAGGGACAGGAAAACACAGAATAGGATAGGAATGCACGTGCAAAACAGAGCATTTGGAAACATAGGATTTCACCAACCCGGTGTTTGGCTCACATGAATTGGAAGAACAGAGGAATGGAGAAACAAAGTGATGCGACGAGTGTACAACCTCTTGGCATAGCCTTGTGGACCTCAACATCATTGGGTTGGACGTGGAGGATGGTGATGATGTGGTGTGACTGCTTGAGGCGGGAAGAAGATCCGAGGCCTCGAAACGGCGCCGAGGGTATCGCTCACTGTGATGGACGGTTCATTATTGGAGCAGCTCCGCTAAGGTGTACGCGACGAGGCTGAAGCATGACAAGATGCATAACGTTAATCTGAAGTGGGACCCTAATATCATCTGCAATAGATGATGTAAAATACATCACCAAAAAGTGCTAGATGTAAACGATCAACAAGCGCCACGGCCGCCCGACAGATGTTGTAAGTACTATTCACTCGAACTTAATCAAGAAAATGAACTTCACAAATAAACTGAATTTTATCGTCAAACTGATTGAACTAGTAACAGAGCATTGCAATAGATGTTTAGGGCGTTTGAGCACTAGTAGCAGAGAAGCAGTGATCTAAATCAGCAGACGCCGAGTAGGGAACGACTAGCAGAGAGCAAGTCGGCAAGAGCACCATGAAGCGAAAAGCAAAGCAGCAACTCCTGAGCTGCCGGAGGTCGCAGCAGCAGCAGCAGAGCGCAAGCGAGAGCAAGAGCAGAGCAGCAGCATGAATGAAAGCAGGAGTAGTGCAGCAGCGACCGATAGCAAGAACAGAGAAAGCAGCGCAGAAGAGAGCCGGAGCAGCTGCATCTAGTGCCGCTGTGGAAGTCGCCACGAGGAAGCAACGACATGGGGAGAGACGCTGTGGATGATGTGGGTCACGACGGAGACGCCATGTCTGCCGGTATCGAGCACCGCAGCCCCGTGAGATCGAATAAAAGATAAAATGCAGCGGTGAGTGCAGAACCTCTTGGTGGCGCCGAAGTTGGCCTCGGCCCATCGGAGGAATTGGTGAGGGTGTTATGTTCCGTGGGGCAGGTCAAGATGACGCTGTGGGGATTGAGGTGGCGCGATAGACGAGGCGAACGCCGGGCAGCTCCTTGGAGGTGGAGGACGGGCGGTTGATCCGACGGGACGACGAGATCGACAACGGATCCTCATCCGGCGGTGGATGAGGGACGCCGAGCTGTTATGTGGACGACGAGTCGGGAAGAGTCTCCGCTGGGCGGTCGGGAGGCCGACGGAGGAGCGTGGGGTTTCAAGGGTTTTGGCGGCCTTGTGTACGAATGGGGGGGGGAGGGGAGGGGGAGCCAAGCTTAGGGACGCGCTTGTCCGAAATGTAGGTAAGTTACTAGCGCATTTCACCGGTTTTGACACCGCGACGTGGAGCTTCATTTCCGCCGAGGGGTAGAAGGGGATTTCTGTCCGGCTGGGAGCGATTTCGATGAGGAGGGAGTTCTCGCAAGGCCCAAATTTGGGGATAACAAGGCGCGCGCTGGTTGAAGAAGGGAGTTTCAAAGGGTGAGACAAAAGATACTCGAGCTTGAAAATTTCGGGATAACAAGGTGCGGATTCCTTGTTCGCGTAACAAACTTAACGTAAAAACAATTCATACAAGACACAAGAGAGTCATGTCCCTTTACTATATTGCTATAGATGCCATTGAAAAACTACAAGAAAATGTAAAAAATCGGAGAACAAGATTACCCCGACAAGACCAAATCGATTCACACTTCCTCAACAACAACAAAAACAAATCAATTCCCACCAAAGAAAGAGTAATGTCCCTTTATATGATTACAGATGCCATGATCTCAATTTCAATTTTTAATCCACGCTATGTTGAATTCAATATATCATTAGGTGACCTTATGGTTTATAATTGATGTAGTCGTACATTTTGATCTTCCATCATATATGAACATTTTACTCCACCATGTGAACATATATATTGTCGCTCACCATATGGACTAAATTTGAATCAATTTTCCTTATTTGAATATGATTGTTGTCAAGTTATACAATAATTTAAATATTATCTTGATAACAAAAAGACATGCATATAGCAGTAATCATATTTCACTATGAACTACATGTACCATACGCCTCCAATTCAAATATTTGTATCCATTTTATGTTGAATTCAAATCATAGTACATTATTGGTCTAGGTAGCTAGATGTTCGGGATAATCTAAACCCTGTTTTCATACGATAATTTTTGGCTGAATTGGGACAAGTTTTGGTATAAGCCTCTTGCAAAACCGAGATTCTCTCAACAAGCCTCGTGGTTCCGAGAGGAACGTGTCACCTTTGTGTGTAAACGATATACGCTGCCTCCCCTGATTTTATTTATAGAGGCAACATAGAACTATATGAGTGCCCTGTTAAATTTTGGAATTATTTCGGTTCATTTGGCCTTTTATACATTAATTGAGTTTCTGGACTTTAATGTGCATAATCTAAATATGAATTGCATGCACATGCTCCGGCACCAAAGTGGGTTGAAAATCACATGTGTGTCCTTGGTTGAATTTCTAGGTCCCATGGAAGAAATGAGAATGAAATTCAAACATCTCAAGGCCATGACTCTGCCGAGAACATCGAGAAACTTAGATTTTAAATTCATGTAAATACAAAACTCGGCTGGAAATCATGAAACTTGGCATGGTGTCATGTCATGGCACTAACATGTTGTGGTAAAAAATTGGGCCGATTTGGAAGCTCGTGGTTCTAAGAGGGAACGTGTCACCTTTGGTGTGAAACGATATACGCTGCCCCCCCCCCCCTTGAGTTTCTTAACAAAGGCAACATAGAACTACATTAGTGCCCTGTAAAATTTTGGAATTATTTTGGGTTCGCTTTGTCATTTTTATACATTAATTGAGTTTCGGTCATTTAATGTGCAAGTCAAATTTGAACTACAAGCACATGCTCGCACCAAAGTTGGTTGAAAAATCACATTTGTGTCCTTGGTGAATTTCTAGGTCCCATGCAAGAAATGAGAATAAAATTAAAACATCTGGGCATCGTGGTTCGCCGAGAACATTGAGAAACTTGGTTTTAAAATTTTGTAAATCCAAAACACGCCTGAAAATCATGAAACTTGGCATGGATGTCATGTCATGGTACTACCATGTTGTGGTAAAAAATGGCCGAATAGGAACAGATTTTGTATAAGCTTCTTGCAAACCAAGCTTCTCTCAAGAAGGCTCGTGGTTCTGAGAGGAACGTACACCTTTGAGTGCTAAACGATATACGCTGTCCCCTTGAGTTTATTTACAAAGGCAACATAGAACTACATGAGTGCCCTGTTAATTTTTGGAATTATTCCGCTTGCTTGGCCTTATTTACACATTAATTGAGTTTTTGGTCATTTAATGCATAATTCAAATTTGAACTATAAGCACATGCTCCCTGCACCAAAGTTGGTTGAAAATCACATTTGTGTCCCTCGAGTAGGTCCCATGCAAAAAATGAGAATAAGATTCAAACATCCGGGCATCGTGGCTTCGGTCGAGAACATTGAGAAACTTGGTTTTAAAATCATGAAACTTGGCATGGTGTCATGTCATGGTAGTACCATGCAGTGGTAAAAAATTGGCCGAATAGGAACAAATTTTGGTATAAGCTTGCAAATCGGAGCTTCTCTCAAGAAGGCTCGTGGTTCGGGAGGAACGTGTCACCTTTGTGTGCATAATTCAAATTTGAAATACAAGCACATGTTCCAAAGGCACCAAAGTTGGTTGAAAATCACATGTGTGTCCTGTAAATTTCTAGGTTCCATGCAAGAAATGGGAATGAAATTCAAAATTCAAGGCCGTGGCTGGGTTGGAAACATTGAGAAACTTAGTTTTTAATTCCTGTAAATCCAAAACACGCATGAAAATAATGAATTTGGCTTGGTGCCATGACATGGCACCAACATGCCGTGGTAAATTTGCAGTCCGACGGCGGGCGCATACATTAACAATCAACAAAGTCATTTTGGAACAAGTGCTGTCACGCTACAATCGGAAACACAAGTATTATTGAAACCGTATGCTCTACTTACTAGTACCATTTACGTGCCGCCACGCTCCCCATTTTTTATTAGCTAGGAGGCGCCATGCAGTGGTAGCTATTTGAGTACGAGAGGCGGCGATCGACCTCAAGGTGCTTATCGGGAGGAGAGCCTTCGACCTCCATCTGCCGTCCACCTCTCCCAAGGTCTCCATTAATGGCGCCCAGCCTCCTTAATGGCGTGGCTATGTCTCACTCGACTGAGATTTAAGAGAGAAAAAGAAAATATGAAAGCACGGATCTTGATGTAAGATCCAACGGACCTATATAGCATCTATCGCGACTTATAGCAAGACCGATGAATATATAAGGACGATTAAATTTTTTGATCAAAGAAGGGCTTGCCCTTCCGATTTTCATTACTGAAACCACCACAATTCACAAGAAGTTCAGCACAACTCCAGCCTAACACGAAGGACTAAAAGCTACCAGATTGAAATCGAATATCCCAAGAGGCCAACAAAGGCCAAACATCCGAGCTAGAACCCAACATTTCACAACCGACGACACAATCCACATCCTAAACCGATTATTACATCAAAAGAAACCAGGAAACTCAAGGAAGCCCAAGAGCAACTAGAAGAACAAAGAACGCCTGTGGTCGCCACAACAAGAGTTTTCTTCATTCCACTCGCAACATTGATCTTCCACAGAAAGATAAGGATGATTAATTGTCTTACATAATTAGAAAGATAATTAAAAAGCCACATGCGCTCACGCCCAAATACACAAGGGCAAAAGAAGAAGGAAGACAAGGATCTGCTCGCTGATCTCTACTTTCTTGATGCGTTGTCGCAAGCCACGGAACTAGTCTCCGCAATGAAGCGGTGATGAGCTCTTTTCGTCCTCAAGACGCTGCTTGAGAACATCCACGGATTCTCCACCAGCCTTTGGCGCTCGCTATGAGCATGTCATTCTCGCCCATAAGTTTCTTGACGATGACGCCGTCCTCTTCAACAAGGCACCGGTCTCCTCCTGCTGGTCTCGCACTTCGGACGATCTTTCCTCAAGAGGTCGCGCCGCCCGAGCCTCTCATTGCCCTCCCTTAGTTGCCGGATGACGCCGTAGCCTGTTCAAACGAGGCTTTCACGCTATCCTCGCAACCTCGCCCAGCCGGAGATCTGATCCATCCGGCGACGGACGATCGCATGCATGCGCCAGAATAGCCGCCGCCGCCCATGAAATTTTTCTGCAGCGCGGCGCGGGCGGACATCTCTGCTGCATTCGTGGCGCGCGACATCTTCGCTGTCAAGGGCGCTGCCAAACCAGTCTGCTGCATCGACGGTGTGGCGGGACCTCCGTATACTTCAGCGGCGCGGGGACCTCTCAGGTTGCTACTGCGCGCGACAGATATGTCGGCGCTCGCAGCGAGGCGACATCTCTCGCTTCCGCTTCCATGCTCGCCTCCCCGGTGATAATCTTCACCCGTAACTCACGCTGGCCATGGCGCACGCAAGGGAAGGATGCTGAATGACTTGTTTGTTTTTGTGGATGAGGAGTTGAGGAAGAATGTGCAGTCATCTTGGCATACTAGTATTTATAACCGAGTACTAATACGCCCTAAGTGGGAAACCGCTTAGGTTGTGATCGTGTGAACAGGTTTGGAATTCAATATAGCGTGGTACTAATACGCCCTAAGTGGGAAACCGCTTAGGTTGTGATCGTGTGAACAGGTTTGCAATTCAATATAGCGTGAGTAATTTGGAATGTGACGAGACACAAGCTACTTTATGCATGCATGCATTGCAACTAATGCATTGATAAACATAATTTTTTGAGAAAACAAGAGCATTAATTAGGTGCTTTTGCAAACTACAAAAAATATTCCACCACTCACCATCTTGGTTGGTGAGATTTTTGAATTAAGCCCTATAAACCGGAAAGGAGGGAGTACTGCAGCATCGCACGCAATAACCGCACCGTCAGATACATATCTTACGTTAATGGAGCGCTCGACAGGATAGCATGCATATGCAGCTCTAGGCTAGTCCTTTTTCAGACGCATTAAACCTATCTCTCGATTCTCGCACGCACCATCGTGCACACCCACAAAAACTTGTACTCTGAGTTTAGTAGTATGTTATACAGAAGAGAAGAGGTGCACGCACACAATCGCCCTCTCACACACGTGTCTGTTTTTCTCGAAAGGAGGATGATGACCCCTGCCTCGTGATCTGGGAGTCACACACGACATGTAGCTACTTAATTGTAGTGTTATCAACCATCCGATTGGCTATATCATGGATGTACCTATATACTAAAACATGTCTAGATACATCTATATTTTGACAAATGGAAAGCTTGTATTGTGGAATGGAGGAGGTTTAGCATCAAATGGATAAAAGGGACGATCTAGAACTAAAATAAGTCTACATACATCTCCTTTTATCCATCTTGATGACAAGTAGTACTTCTTACCCAAAGGAACTTTATATCCAATAGACACAAAATATCCGCTCGATCGTTGGAAATTATCGATCCGATGTTGAAGTAATTGCTGCATCGCCACCAAAACCCACCATTTCTTAAGCTAAAGTAGACCAAGGTAATCCCTATATTAGCATATTACTAAGATAAACATAAGGCAATCAGAGAAACTTTTAGGACGGAGCTTGTCAATCTGAATGTGGAGGGACACAAGCTTAGCCCCAGCCAGCAGCTTTGGGCAGAACTGCCAAGAAGGTCAGTCCTCGCACGCCGACGCCGCCGGATCCTTGATGCTTGTCACCTCCATTTCTCCCTTGACGGGCGCTGTCGTGCCTTTGGGCTCCTCGGGGGCCGTTTCGCCCATAGCTTGGCCAAGTAGTGCGGCAGTGGGGACGCCTGCCGGTGTCAAACCAGCGGATCTCGGTAGGGGGTCCCGAATCAGGCGCCTAGGCGGATGGTAACAGGAGACAAGGGACACGATGTTTTACCCAGTGTTCGGCCCTCTGATGGAGGTAAAACCCTACGCCCCGCTAGATTAATATTGATGATGTGTTACAAGAGTGGATCTACCACGAGATCAAAGAGGCCAGACCCTAGAAGCTAGCCTATGGTATGATTGTTGTTCGCCCCACGGACTAAAGCCCTCCGGGTTTATATAGACACCGGATAGGGTTAGGGTTACACAGTAGTCGGTTACAATGGTAGGAGATCTACATATCCAGACGCCAAGCTTGCCTTCCACGCCAAGGAAAGTCCCATTCGGACACGGGACGAAGTCTTCAATCTTGTATCTTCATAGTCTTGGAGTCCGCCGATGATGATAGTCCGCTATCCGGACACCCCCTAGTCCGGACTCCTCAAGAGTCCCCCGAACGGGCTTCAAATGACGACGAGTCCGCGCAGATATTGTCTTCGGCGCTGTAAGGCGGTTCTCCTTCAATCTTCATGTTCCCGCCGAATAGTGTCCGCTTTTATAAATGTTGCGCCCTTGGCTTTACGCCTAATAATGGCCTTCTTCCACGTGTCGCATTTAATGCGAAAGGCTGGGGTATTTTTACATTTTACCCCTAGCTGCAAGTAACGAGCCATTTATAAGAGAGGCGAGGATCCAGATCCAGCTCACACCATCCTCCATCCGCAAGTTCTCATTGAAGCGCTTCGACAAAAAATCCATTCCATCATGGATAGCCGACACTGCTCCTCCTCTCAAGGCCCCAGCCCCAAGCCAGAGATTGGGAGATGCTGGCCCACACAAATGAGCTAGTGGTACTCCAAACCGAGGGATATCTTCCCCAGCTTTCATGGTTCCTGCTCGAGCCGGACTAGCCACCTACAAGGGTGGAAAGCAAAGGAGAGCGCCCCAACCCTTCCAAAGGGGAGCGGGTATGCTTTGTCCCCTATCTAATAAGGGGACTGGATTTCCATACATCCGCTTTCTCCGGGCCTTAGAGTTCTACGGACTCTAACTTCACCACCTCACGCCCGCCCATATTGCACACCGTGGGCTTCGTAGCTTTTTATGAGCTGTTCTGGGCATCGAGCCCCATTTTGCGCTGTGGAAGAGATTGTTTTGTCTCGCACTTGCTCTCATGAGGGGTCGATATATCAAGTGGGCGGAGCCAAATATGGCGATCGCCGACCGGATATCTATCCGCACTCGAAGAAGGCGTCCAAGACTGGCCTTCGAATGGTTCTACATGGAGGACGCCTCGCCGGATCCAGCTCGGATCGGCCTCCCGGAGTTCAACAATGCTCCTTGAAGAAACGCCTGAGTTGGCGCGCCATGAGCCCTCAACGGAAGATGATAGGAGCGCCCATTATCCGATGGGCCGGATTAGGTTATCGCCCACTCCGGATTGACCATGATTGGAGTCATGGCCACGCAGCATTATGCGAGGGGTGCAGCCACCCAATATAGGGGCCACCCTATGTGGGATTTCAACGGGAAGATGACGCCACCCGCCATGGCTGCAAAGGGCTGTGCTCGGCAGCCGATCCGCAAAGATCCTGTCCGCTTGTACAAGGGAGAGGAGGAGGACTTCTCCGCAAGAATCCGCTGAATGGATTTTCTATGAATAACCCTGAGCTGGGTAAGCGGATGTTCATCTACCCGATCCATACTTTTTACAGTCAAGCATCTTACTCGTGATTTCGACGCAGAGCTGCGCCGGACGTGAGGGCATACGGCCTAACTCCACAGCCCGAGGATCCGAACGATCCTTGATCCGACCTCCAAGAGGATCCGACATAAAGGTGGAGCTGATTGACGGGTGTTCCACCAACGTAGCATAGACAATGCCCTAGTCGCCATTACGGCTGACTACCCCGGTTTGTTTTCGCCTCCTGTGACTATGACCGAGGTCTTGACACCATCATTTGATCCAAGCCAATTCTGACCATCCCATACCGATGGTGCATCGAGGAGGTGCCTTTAAGGCGGAAGTCAACTCCGGGCGCCGACCAACAAGGGTCACCCCCGCCAAAGAAGCGGAAGAGGAGCGCGCGCGAACCGAACGCCGCCGCAACGGCACGGAGCACCGCTTATTTTTAAGGGAAGGATCCCTGTGAGGTATATTAATGCTCAAACTTTTCCAGAAGAGCGCCACGGACAAAGGTCCAGAGAGGTTGCCAATCAAGGCTCCGCCAGCCATGCTCCAACTCATGGTCCGGAGGGAGGCGAATACAAGGCATGAGCCGGACGCCTCCGACGGAGGATGCCGACAGCTGTCCGCCACCCGTCCCGAGGCGGAGAGCGCCATGAATCACAAAGGCCGCCAGACAAGCCAGGACGCGTGTTTTCCCCGGAGGCGTTAAATGCCTTTGATGCGGAACGCGCACCTCCGCGCCGCCAAGATGGGTTAACCAGAGCCACGGAGCAAAGATGTGAAAGACATACGGTAAGTAATTTTAATAGTCATGTATGCCAAGAGTCTCCGAGACTTAAAATAGTTGAAATAACTGATTTAAGGATCAATTATGATGCAGGATCTTATGGAGAAGAATACCCATCTGCCCCAGAGCTCCAAGAGTGCAAGGCCCAACTTGAGGTCAAGATCAAGCCACCAGGGGGGAGCCACAGAGACCCCCACCGGTAAGACGACTTTTGAAAAGATAATATTTAACAAAGTGCGCGTGAATCGACAATAATATGCAGAGGGCGCCGGACTAGATCCCACAAGCAACAGCCATCAAGGCCAGCTAAAGGCCGGCGAGAGGGTGCTTATGAAGGTGCAGCAGAGAGAAACAAGCTCCAAGATGCCCACACCCAAAGACGGAGAAGAGCTGAAAGGTGTTCGCCCACTTGTCCGTCTGCCCGTGAAGGAGAATCAGCGGCTTGCCGCTACCATTTATAGTAAGTGCTTGAACAAATTCCTTTGAAAAGAAGAATTCAAGAGGAAGTCGATTGATGTAAATATGTCTTTAGGTGTGCTCACAGTTTGCCCCATGGGAGGAAATGCCTCGAGTCAACGGGTGACCAACTTCCCGAGCTGGTGCAATTGCTCGAACGTGTTCGGCAAAGCGGCGAGTGGCGCTGCTCATGCTTTATGGCCATCCGCCTCCCTACCCGAGGGCCTTGGTGAGCTTGCTAAGAAGCTTCAGGAGCACGGCGACGCCCGCTTGTGGAAGATATCGGCTCGCCGTGGCGCCAGGAGGCCCGGCCATGGTGAAGACATCGCTACCCAAAGGCTGACCCAAACCACATGGCCGAGGTCGGACTCATGGGCCCGATGGGAAGGAGATCCCGTGAGTTGATGTACGCCAAGTAGAACTGGTCCGCGAATATTCCCAACAGGATCAGAAATTAGACAGCCTCGTTAGATGGGATTGAGGAGGAGTACAATCACTGCTTTTGACGATGTAATTTGAAATGACATGTAAAATGCCTTCTAGCCGGATTGTAGATCGCTTGTCTTTGTGGACTGCTTCGCTTCAACCTCGGGACCCAACAGTCCGAGGTGTCCGAATACCCTTACGGTTATAAAAGAACCGGGCATGTATGGAGACAAGGCCGGGGTCATAATTTCTTTATCGATAAGTGCCCAACTAGTTATGTTATATTACATGGTTAGTAAGAAACATCTTCCAGGAGAATAGTTCCGCTATGGGTTCTTTTCGAGGCATGCCCTAAAGTGCAATGCCGGATTGTGAAAATAGCGTAAAAGCATCCGGGGCAGATAAATAAGTAAGTAATAAATCATCTTTCAAGTCACCGATCAATATTCTCTTAAGAACGCTTAGCTTTCGCTTCACCCACCCTGAGGTACACATTCGGCCGACCCGGCAAGAGTAATCGCAGAGGTGCTCCTTTACCTCCTAGCCAACAATCGGAAACGAGAGGTAAGACAGGAGCCGTATAAGCCAGCTTGGCCAAAACTTAAGTCATATCGATGCATATAATGGTGAATAAAAGGTACATGCGAAGTATGACATGTATTGGGCATGAAGCCTGTATGAATAAGCTTCGCTAAAGAAGCCCCCAGTATAATGAGTGCCAGAGCACATCAAGTGTATGCGAACAAAGCGCAAATCAGCCTATAAAAGGTATTGAAAAAGTGGGAAGAAGGAGGGGACAAGAGATAGTAAAATATAAAAGGTGGACGGGAGTGAGACGAACTTGGAGTCCGCAAGTTAGGCGAGAATCTTCGAGACGGGCGCTCCATGGGTTCGCTCGAGTCGGTTGTCGACAAGCATGAGACGGTATGTTCTCCGGTCGACTTGGTCGATGATGAAGGGACCTTCCCACTTGGGCTTAAGTTTGTCCTTTTTCTTGTCCGGCAGCGAGAACAAGTTCGCCAACATTGTAAGTTTTGGCCTGCATTTCTCGCTTTGATATCTTCGAGCTCGTCGTCGATAAAATGCGGAACGAGCCTTTGCCACGCCCCGCTCCTCCTCTAAGGCGCCCAAACTGTCCCGCCGATCCAACTCGGCTTCTTTCTTCGCATATGCGCATTACGAGCTGAGTCATGAATTATATCGCAGGCGTAACTGCTCTCGCGCCAGATACCATAAAAAATGGTGTGAATCCAAAGAGTTCGGTTTGGCGTGGTCCGCAGCCCCCGTGAGTACGTAGTCGAAGCCTCTACCCAAAGGCGTGTTAGATTCCTTGAGGGACCGCACTAGTCCGGGTTTGATGCCGCCATGATTAGACCATTTGCTCGCCGACTTGACCGTTAGTTTGGGGTGATAGATCAAGCGTGAATCGAGCTTGATGCCCATGTTTTTGCACCAGAGTTTAACCTTGTCGGCCGTGAAGTTCGTGGCCGCTATCGTGATGATGCTGGGGACGCCAAACGGTGTACTACCCCGATATGAAGTCTATCACCGTCCGGATTCTGCTGCTTTAACCGCTTGGCCTCAATCCATTTGGTGAATTTGTCCACCATGACCAATAAATATTTGTGCTTGTGGGTTCCCTTTAAGGGTCCAACCATGTCAAGCCCCTGCATCGCGAACGCCGTAATGGGTATAGTTTTGAGGCGCGGTGGCATGTGGCTCGATTAGCAAAGAGCCGGCAATCGACGATCGCTGGACTAAGTCCCGAGATCCGCCCGGCTGTCGGCCAATAAAATCTCAGACGGAAGGCCTTGCCTACAAGGGCCCGGCTGCAGGTGGTGCCCGCCGAGTCCGCATGAATTTCAGCTAGAGATTTCGCCTTCCTCTTCGGAGATACACCTTTGAAGGACTCCGTTGTGCTTTTCTTATAAAGTTCTCCTCATGGACCTTGTAGGCTTTAGATCGCCAACTATGCAAAGGGCCTCATTTTGGTCTTCGGAAGTTCCCGACGATTAAGTAGGCTAGGAATGGTTCTGCCCACGGGCAATTACTGCCATTATTTCGTGAGCTGAAGGTGTTATTTCATTGGCTGAGCCGCCGATCGTGTCGTAATGGTCTGAGTTAGGTGATGCAACTGCTCCGGATTGTTATTTCCGGACTCTCTTCCCATAATACGGATGGCTTAAAGAGCCGCTCCGTGAAGATGTTTGGGGGACGGCGCCTCGCTTCACGCCGATGCATGCTAACACGCCTCGCTGCCCGGTTATTATCCTGCCACATGGTGGAATTCGAGTCCTTCAACCGAGCTGACATTTTTAGGACGGCGCTATGTAAGCTGCCATTTTTGGATCTTTGGGCCAAAGTTCCATTTACTTGGGATATTATGAGGTTTGAATCCTCAAGACACCTCTAGGCATTGAATGCCCATGGAGATTGCCATCCGGAGGCCATGTAGAAGGGCCTCGATTCGCCGCGTTGTTGGAGTCCATGTACATTATTTGAAGTACGATTGATTGTGTTCTCCGCTAGACGCCAGACGACGCCAGCCCCTAAGCCAGCCCAACATTTTGGATCCGCAAAATGCATGATCCAGCTTGAGTACACGCTGCATTTTTTAGGGAGTTCGCCGATCCATTCGCGCGGTTTAAGTCAGCCGTAACTCGCGATTTTATAGCTTGCCGTGGTTTGTAGGTTATGTCAAATGGTAAGAGCTCGATAGCCCATTTTGCAATCCTGCCTGCTAAGGCCCCGATTGTTTATAATATCGCTGAGAGGTACTTCGAGGCCACCGTTATTGAACACTCTTGAAAGTAGTGTCGCAGCTTCCGGATGCTATGAACACCGTGACACGCTATCTTTTGATAATGTGGGTACCGGATTTGCATGGAGTTAGAACAAGGGATACGTAGTACACTAGTTTTTGAAGAGGAATAAACACGCTCAATATGCAATCCTATCCAAAAGGAACTCAAGGTCCCACCAAGGATAGACCCGATATTGAAACGCTTTTGTAAGGTGGATATCATTACATCAACATTACATGATAGAGGGATACATACAAGACATACAATGTCACATGAATACAACATCATACATAAGAACAACATCCGACTACGGATGAAACATAAACAAACTCAAACGACATCCACCTCGCTAGCCCAGGGCCGACCGAACCTATCCTCGATCAAGAAGAAGTAAGAAGAACTCCAACACAAATAAACATCGCCCCCCTGCCATGATCATCGCAAACCTGTACCTGCAATCGGTGGTGTAGTAATCAGGAGCCACGAGGACTCAGCAATCCCATTACCATGGGTATCAAGACTAGCAAAGCTCAAATGGGAAAGGAAGGGATAAAGTGGTGAGGTTGCAGCAGCGACTAAGCATATATGGTGGCTAACATACGCAAATGAGAGCGAGAAGAGAAACAAAGGAGCAGTCACAACTAGTAATGATCAAGAAGTGATCCTGAACTCCTACTTACGCCAAACATAACCCGTAAACCGTGTTCTCCTCTCGATCAACCCCAAAAGAGACACTCACTTGGTGTATTTTAGAAGAGTTTGCTTCAAGTTTACTACAACCGGATATTAACAAATTCCATCTGCCACATAACCGCAGTGCACGGCTCGAAAGTTTATACCTGCAGGGTGTCCCAACTTAGCCCATGATAAGCTCTCACGATCAACGAAGGATATTCTTCCACGGAAGACCCGATCAGTCTCTAATCCCGCCACAAGACATTTCGACAAGAATAAACAAGACCAGAAGACCTCCCGCTGCGCCGACACCCTCGATAGTAGCCGCAGATCTCGCCTCAAAGCCATGACCGATGAACACTACGACGGCAACCGACGATACCCTAAGTTGCTCTCGGGCTGCACCGCAAGTGGTTTAGTTTGGACCAACACTTAGACAAGCATTGGCCTGTGGGGTAATAAAGATGACCCTGGATGCGCGAATCCCAAGGGAAAAAAGGCTAGGTGAGGCAAATGATAAAACCAATGTTGGGCCTTGCCGAAAAGTCTTACTCAAAGCGAACTGTCAAGGGGTCCTATAAATCACCCGACCGTTAGGGACGCAAAATCCGGGAACATAACACCGATATGACGGAAACTAGGTGGCAAGAGGAACAAAACACTGTGCATAAGGCCGAGCCTTCCACCCTTTACCAAGTATATAGATGCATTAATTAAATAAGATATATTGTGATATCCCAACAAGTAAACATCTTCCAACAAGGAACAACATCTCCATGTTCCAACAAGGAACAAACTTCATCTTCACCTGCAACTAACAACGCTATAAGAGGGGCTGAGCAAAGCGGTAACATAGCCAAACAATGGTTTGCTAGGAAAGGTGTCAAAGGTTAGAGGCTGACATGGCAATTTGGGATGGCTTGATAAACGGGTAATAGGTACCGCAGCATAGCGATAGAACGAAGCAACTAGCATAGCAATGATAGTAATGAGATCCAAGGTAGCGGTCATCTTGCCTGAAATCCCGCAAGGAAGAAGAACGAGTCCATGAAGAAGACGAACGGATGAAGCCGAACCAAGCGAGATTTAACTAATCTCACATCGCAACGAAACGGGAAACTAACAAGAAGAAGCACACAACATAGTAAACACACCACACATAGACAAGACATGATGCACAACAAGCATGATGCATGACAAAACTACATGGAGCTACTCATGGCAAGAGATGATGCAAACAAGACCAACACATCAAAGCAAGTTTAAATGAGGCCGGGAACAACATATAACAATTCCGGTAAGTCCTCATATGCAAATTTCGAAATTGGTCCAGATCTGAATAAACCTTATGTTCAAGTTGTTAAACAGCAAGTTAATATGCACCACGATGATCTACACGAAATTCTAGTCAAGTTACATATAAAGTTCATTAGATTCAGAGCTACGGCCTAGAAGATATGAGCAAAACAAGTGAAACAAGGCATTGATGCAAAATGCATACAAACATTAAACAAACACCTCAAAACAAGGATGCAACAAGATAATATGAAACTACATGCAAAATCAAGCAAGTTTCATATAGAGCACAATCAAAACGGAGCAACGGTTCAATACATACACACAATACAAGTCATAGCCACAATCTGTCCAAAACAGCAAGTAGGCATATTGCAAGCATCAAAACAACAAGCTACAGCACCCCAACATGAAAACAAAAGGCATGGGCATGATGTACAGGTAAAGCATTACAAAACATGAACACTGAGCTATCTCCAGAAATCACTAGAACATGCTCAAAAACACATGGCAAGATTGCAAATAATAACAGCTTGCATTGGCGTAAATAACATCAAAGTTGCAATGTTTAGAGCTATGAAATAACATGTTACAGGAACTTATCATGGCAAACAAAGGCATGGCATGAATCTACTAAAAGCATAGAACAAAAGTCCCTTACTGACCATAAGCCAAAAAGGATCAGAAGATATGATGGCACCCATGTAAACAAGGCAAGTTATATTACAGATTCATACATTGCAGGAACAACAACAAGTAGGCATGTTGGTGAGCTTGAACCACTCACCACAGAGCAATACATGGCATGGCAAGGCAACTCACAGTAAGAAGACATGGCATAGAATCTATACATGGCAATAACATCATCATAGCATGCAAGGATCAACTACAACAACCTTGGCAAAATTGAATAACATGTAACCAACCTGCCAGGAAACATTTTTCCGCAAAAGTAGAGCTCGATTGACTCAAGCTAGACTACTCCATAATTGCAAACAAGGGCATGGATGGATATAGCAAGACATGTATAACAAAACATCCTTACTGAAGTATCTCAAAATATGCATGGATCTCTCGGTAGCATCAAGTAAACATGACATAAAAATATCAACAAAACAGGGCTGAAATCAGCAACATCAGGAAGCCTAGTTTGCATGCTTGTGCTAGTCACCACATTGATCACAAAAATACATGGCATACACCCCTGGAAAGATGGCATGGCATATTACAAAACACATGTAGGACTCAAGTTCATAGGATGCACACATCAATCATGGCAAAATGACAAAGTGCATGTTCGTTAAGAAACAGTAAACTAACATCACATAGCACTCTTGCAACAGCGCTTCGGGCATCAAGATGAGCTCAAATGAAAATGATGCAATGAGATGAAATGATCTACTCTTCGAGGCGAACAATTTGACATATTATACGCACAAAACGGAGCAATATGCAGAGAATTACGATGCAACGAAAATGCAACAAAATGTGCAACAATTTCGGGGACTTAGTGGATTCGAGGAAGGAGAGGAAAGTCAACCGGCGCGCGGATCGAGGTGGGCGGCGGCTCTCGCCGGAGATGGCGCACGCGACGGCCGGAGAAGGCTCGGGAAGGTCGCCGGGTCGGGACCGCCGGAGAGGACGCCGAGGAGGCGGATCCGGCGAGGGGTCGGCGGCGGCACATGCATGGGCGGCCGGGCGAGAGAGGGCTTGCATGGGCGGCGGCTGGACCGGGACCATGGCATGGGCGGCCGGGCGAGGGCGAAGCGAGGCCGGCGAGGGCAATAGCGGCTGGGCTCAAGGGCGAGGACGGCCGGGCGGCGCGGCGGCGGCGCCATGGTGGCTGCCGGCGGCGAGGCGCGACCCGGCGGGTTTGGACGGGCTGGCGGCGGCGCGGCTGCCCGAGGCGGCCCGGGCGGGCTCGCGATGGCCGAAAGGGCCCGCGGTGGAGACAGCGGGGGAGCTGACGTGGCGGCGCCTCGATTCGCCGAGGATGGCGGGCGACATGTCCGCGCGACGCGACATAAACCGGGCGCGACGCGACATGTCCGGGCGGCGGGAGGAGGACGAAAGCTAGGGTTAGGGGGAATTTGACCGCGAATTTCGAGGGGAGGTGTATTTATAGGTAGAGGGAGCTAGAGAGTCCAAATGAGGTGCGGTTTTCCACGCGATCGTGATCGAACGACCGAGAGCATGGAGGGAGTTTGTGGGTTTTGGGCCACTTTGAAGGTGCTGGGCTGCACACAAAGAGGCTTTTGCATACATTCCCGCTAACTGCTGAGTACCAAATGACCTCCAAATGATCCGAAACTTGACAGCGGTTCACCGTGCTATACCAAGGCCGCTTGACAAACCTCGTCCATTCCGAGACCGCTTAACACCCGCACACCTAAAATAGGTAAAAGGGGGCGCCGAGACATAGGAGTGCCGGATTGCAAAACGGACAACGGGAAAATGCTCGATGCATGAGACTTAACACGTATGCAAAATGAAATGCACATGATGACATGATATGAAATGCAGATGATGACATGGCAAAGTGCAACACGCAGCACATGACATGGCAACGACGGCGATAATCGATAAACACTGGGCGATCAATCCGGGCGCATAGGAATCTGCGGCTCTTCGCTTTGTTCAACGACGAGTACCGCTACCGACAACTTGATGTGTTGCTGCGATATATAATAATATAGGTTCGCCTGTGTTGGGCGCGCCGTAACCGGATTTGTTGCCGTGATGGCCTTTATTTCTTCGAGTCCGGCCGGGCAAGATCCGCCCATTCAAATGTTCGGCTTCACCGGAGGAGGCGGTAGAGGGCAGAGCCTTTTCTCCCAAACGGAGATGAAGCGACGAAGGCCGCCACGCATCCGGTTACTTTTTGTATCTACTTGAGGTCTTTTGAATATCCAATTGTGACAAAGCTCGGATTTTGGCCGGTTTGCTTCAATTCCTCTACCGGATACGATGAAGCCCAAGAGCTCGCTGGTACGCCAAGACGATTTTTCCGGATTGAGCTTAATGTCACACGCCGAGGTTGTCGAATGTCACCTCAAGTCTTCTACTAGAGTTCCGACGTGTTTGGTCTTGACGGCCACATCGCCTCACGATGCCTCTACTGCTTTTGCCTATCCGGC
Organism: Aegilops longissima; assembly: GCA_021605205.1. NCBI lineage: Eukaryota > Viridiplantae > Streptophyta > Magnoliopsida > Poales > Poaceae > Aegilops > Aegilops longissima. The sequence goes on along the minus strand of JAHIAM010006344.1, from coordinate 10,963 downwards.
AGCCGACATGTTTGAATCATGCTACCGATATGTTGCGCCGCGCTTGAGTCCGGGGGCATTGTGTTGAAGCGAATGGCCCATATGGAGTAATGAATGCCGCTATGCCTCGATCTTTTTCCGCCATCTTGATTTGATGGTATCCGAGTATGCGCGAGGAAGCACAATGAATCGTGTTCGCGGTAGCATCGGCGATTTGGTCGATGCGAGGGAGGGGAAAGGGTCCTTGGACAGCCTTGTTAAGGTCTTTAAAATCGACGCAGAGGCGCCAGGATTTGTCCTTTTTGGTACCATTACTAGATTGGTTAGCCAGTCCGATGTTTTATATCTCCGATGAATCCGCTTCTAAGAGTTTGGCTAGCTCCTTCCCATTGCCTCGTCTTTTGGGTTCGGAAATCGCCAAGAGCTTGTTTGACCGGCTTGAATCCTTTTAGATATTTAGGTCTGGCTCGCCACCGCGTGGGATTCCTAGCATATCTCAAGGGTGCTGCAAAATGTCCCAATTTTCCCAAGGAATTCTCGAAAGCGGCTTCGACATCAGACTTAATTGTGCCCCAATGGAGGCCGCTTTTGTGGGGTCCGTTGGATGGACCTCAAATTTGACTATTTCGTCTCGCTGGTTTAAAAGAGGTGGACTTGGACCTCTTATCGAGTATCACATCGCCCCTATCCACCGTGGAGCGCAGCGTAGTTAGTTCCTCCGCCGCTAGGGCTTTGGACAATGCCTCTAGGGCCGCAGGCGGCTGTCTTATTTTCAGCGCTGAGTGTCTGATCCGGATCACTAGCGAGAGTGATTATCCCATTGGGTCCGCATTTTGAGCTTCATGTACCCGTAGTGGGGTATAGCTTGAAGATTGTGAATGCCTCTCGCCTCTAACAAAGCGTTATATCCGCTGCTGAATGGGGCCACTTGGAACGTGACTCTCTCGGACCAGAATTGTCCGTGAGTCAACACTACATCTAGCGTGATTTTTCCTCGCCAGCTGCATTTCTGACTAGGGATTATCCTCTCAAGGTTGTGCCGCCGCCAATGCGGCTCCAGCCAATTTCCATTTTTGAAGGGTTTCATAGATGAGGTTTAACTACTGCCGCCATCCATGAGTACCTTAGTAAGACGGAAACCGCCCACTATCGGACCGAGGACCAATGCGGCCGGTGCTCTAGCTGTTCGGATTTTAGGTTCATCGCTGGCGCTGAAGGTGATAGCCGTGTCGCCCATGGATTTGTTGTTGCTACTTGGTAGACTTCGCGAGGCTGCGGATTGTTCGTTGCATGTTGTTTGATGCGAAGTCTCAAGACCGTTAACATCGTGATCGGGCGTTGCCGGGCTGGGATTCCGCTAGAAGCTCTTCGCCACTTTTGGCCACCGCCGAGTATCCAACATGCTCAAGGCTATGAGTTGGAGTGGCGCCTCGGCTATGAATTTTGCAGGTCCGCTTAGCCAACCCTCCAAAGACGGTTCCGCACTTTGGGGGTTTTTGGTTTTTTGGTATTTAACCTAGGTGCTTGATAATGATGCACCCTTTGTTTCGGACTAGGATGCATTCGGGCCGGATTATCCCAAAATTTACTTTCGGTTTTCCAGCGCCTCCATCGCACAATACTTTTGTACTATGGTCACCAAGTCAGCAAAGCTGTAATCTCGCGACGACTTCCGGGCGCTTAGGATTCCCTTGTCCGCAATTATTGCGAAGATTGGGATTGCGCCTCCTCTCGGGCAGTCTTTTATCCTGCTCATAACTAGGAGGAATCGCCCAAGAATGATGTATCGCTTCATGGGTCTTGCCGAATTCGAGAGATCGCTAATGTTTGGGTGGGCGGTGGTACTAAACTGAACCCCGCCCAATTTAGGACTCAGGGGTCGAGAAGTTTCCGAACTCGAAGTTTGGATATTTGAGTGTTATCCAATGAGTCCGCCCGCCACCGACTTTAGGTTCGTGGCTTGATCGACATCCGCTCTCTCGCTGAACCGCATGGAGGGATCGAACCGACATAGCTAGTCCTAAGGTAGAAGAAGAATCGCCGCATTGCTCCTCTATCACAGCAATATGATGGGTAGCCTGGGAGAGTTGATCTCTCTCGATCGGTTTTAGGCCCGGCCCGATCGTAGTCCTGTGGCGACTCCTGTGGCGGCGATTCGATCCAAGAGCTCGCTTACGAGGAGAGCTCGATCGATCTAATTGTTCGCAAGTTCAATTGACATGAAGATTGGTTTCGGCGACTCGAGAGGTCATTGTTTGGCGCTGGGTACGGACCGGGCGGTCATAAGAAAACACCCAGCCAAGAGTTCGCCAGCGCCAAGGCCTTTTGATAGTATCGCCTTTAAAGACGAGATGAGGCATCCCACCGATGGCGACGCATACGCAGGAACTCTCAATGAAAGCACCAATGTCGGTGTCAAACCGCGGATCTCGGTAGGGGGTCCCGAATCGTATGCCTAGGCGGATGGTAACATGAGGCAAGGGACACGATGTTTTACCTGTGTTCGGGCCCTCTTGATGGAGGTAAAACCCACGCCCCGCTAGATTAATATTGATGATGTGTGTTACAAGAGTGGATCTACCACGAGATCAAAGAGGCTAGACCCTAGAAGCTAGCCTATGGTATGATTGTTGTTTGTCCCACGGACTAAAGCCCTCCGGCTTATATAGACACCGGATAGGGTTAGGGTTACACGTAGTCGGGTTACAATGGTAGGAGATCTACATATCCGACGCCAAGCTTGCCTTCCACGCCAAGGAAAGTCCCATCCGACACGGGACGAAGTCTTCAATCTCAGATTCATAGTCTTGGAGTCCGCCGATGATGATAGTCCGCTATCCCGGACACCCCCTAGTCCGGACTCCCTCACTCCCGCCTGATGCGCATTTATCGACACGGTGATAGGGCGCGCCGATGTCGGCACACCGCCGACCAAGAAAAACGCGCGGTGGTCCTCCTCAAACAATGCAAGAGCCGTGGCTCGACAGCAGGCACTTGCAACCGGAGCACCTTGCCGCACCAGATCCTGCACGGCATGGGATGCGCGGTGCTGATGTGGTGGTAGAGCGCCGTGGCGGGCTTCGAGCCGCAGACGGCACCGGCATTTGCAGGCGCGAGCGACACACGCTGGTGATCGGCGAAGCTTGTGGTAAGTGACGAGAGCCCACAACCTTCGTGGCGGGCACTCCACCTCACCACGAAAAGGACGGAGTCCACCGCCGTGTTCCGCACGCCGGCCACCGCCGCCAAGATTTCCGCGCTGCCGCTGGTTCCCGTGGCACTCGACGCGGCAGTCTCGGCAGGCAGCCGTGCCTCCTTGCACCGCAGAAATCAATCGAACAACACATCAATCAAGAAACCTGCACCTTGCTCAATCAGCCGAACTGACGAGGTGTATTCAACCTCATACACCGGAGGCGCTAAGGGGCGGAGGCACAAGGGCGTGGAGCACGGTGAGGTCCATCGAGACTTTAGAGAGCTCCATCATCGGGTCCTGCTCGGTCGCATGATCTCGCCTCCTCGTGCACAACCATCTCTCGACTTGGGCTGGGGTATTACAAAGCTTTACCACACATATTTTATAGTACTACTTCAAGGTGCATTAAATCAACACATGCAAGTAGTATCAAAGAAGAGTCACGACATGCATGCATGCGTTGTAATTAATGCATCGTAAACGCAAATTATTGAAATACTCCCTCATTTCTGGTTTATAGGGCTTATCTCAAAATTTCAGTTTTTCCATTTTATAAGGCTCAATTTGGTTGTTCCTCATCACATGTTCAGATTCCAAGGTGCATTAAATCATTGCATGCAAGTATTAAGAGAAAATTGACCAATGCATGTAATTTATGCATGCATGCATTGCAATTAATGCATTGATAAACATACTTTTTTGAGAAAAACAAGACCACTAATTGGGTGCTTTTGCAAACTACAAAAAATATTCCACCACTCACCATCTACATGACTTGGTTGGTGAGATTTTGAATTGAGCCTTATAAACCGGAAAGGAGGGAGTATATCGAAAAAGGTTTTGATGTGTGGCGCCAACTCGACATCAACGAAGTTTGATTATCCTCTCCTCGCTGGATTTAATCGCACTCGCTTTTGGCTGTATGACAAAGTTGGCCACACATCCGCCGAGCCCACCGCCATACACGCAAAGGCAGGAGCGCCTCCCCGCCCGTGAGCGTGGTGGCCGGCAAGACTAGGAGAAGCTGCCACACGCCTCCCTCTCGCACGCTGTGGACATGCAGCAGTTCAATCGGTGTCGATGGCCGAGCCATCGTAGTACTCTCCAAAGGCAGAGTAATCCATCATTGTTCGACTTTCCAAGAGGCGAAGAGCCAAGCGCAGCCCGGACGCCATGTGGCTTTCATGTGTAGAGTAGTCTAGGATAGCGGTACCGCGCCTCGTAAGCTTAAAATCGCTGGGGTCGGTTCCATGCTATGTGGTCGCCTCGAAGTTTTTAAAAAATTAAAATAGTCTTCGCCCTACCTGCCACCCGGTGATTGTAGTTTGCACGCCATCCTCCGTCAAGACAGGAATATATATATTTTAATTTGTTTTTTGAAAAGGCGGACTCCTCGCCTCTCGTGATCGTAACGATGCATATGGCCACATATATTTTAATTTGTGGTGGGTAAATGTTAGAGGTTGTAGCAAATATATTGTACATCGCGGGTCTTTCAGCCAAGTTTAGAGGCAAGCATGTGGGGCAAGCATATGATGTGTCGCACAACTCGCATAACGAGGAGAAGCTTGATTTTACTACACGCCTTCTCCTCGCCCATGCGCGCAGCTGCTCGCAAACGAGGACATGCTTTTGCTTAGTAGTACTTATTAATAAGTTATCCGCTCTGGCCATGTGGACGGACATGCAGCAAGGGATTCGACAATTATAGAAGCAGTAGTAGTAACATCATTGTTCGCCTTCAAGAGGCGAAGAGCCAAGCGCAAACCGAACGCTGCAGCTATGTAACATTGAGCACGATATAGCCAGGCTCTTGCATGAGACAAAATTGCTATGTGAGCCCACTATTGTACTAGTACGCATAACTACTTGCTAGTATAGCCCTCAGAAACCGTAAAGGAGTATTTGCCCTTCTAGAGATTTCAACAAGTGACTAGACTACACCGAGACGGAGTACATATGGAGCAAAATGAGTGAATCTGCACCGTAAATAAATACGCATTAGTTCTATCGCTTTCTCTCCGAGGTGCACAATATTGAGTATACCGACTAGTCTCTTTTTTGACATGCATTTACGCTTTTTTGACACAAGACAGACGCAAGCGCCATATACACGCCGCATACACTCACCCCTATGAACGCACACACGCACGCACTATCATCTTGAAATTTACGGTCACCATAGGCACCTCGTCACGACGGGTCCATAGGTGCTTGAATGCCAAGGAGGAAGAGGGTAGCGGTTCTTGAGACGTTGAACGGTCAATGATGCATCCTCAATTACATGCAGAGGGAATTAATTGGAGAAGGCAATAGAGCCAAGACGATGTGAATGCAACAGTAGTTTGACTCTCATATTATAAAGGCGCCCCACCACTCCAATCCATCTACTCCCAAGTCTCTGCGCAACACTACTCACCCAATCCAAGACCAAGTGACCGTGGCCACAAGCACCTATGGAGGCGATGGACGCGAGCACCGGCCGGTTGTGCTAAATCATCCAAGGCGCCGCCTGCGGCCCCGCGACCGCGTAACGCTTCAGACGGTGCTGGCGAATCGCAGCATCGAGTTCTCGCCGACGCCGGCTTCGCTCTCGCATGGACGACATGATGGTCAACTCCATCCGCAAGTTCACCACCGCCAAGAAGCGCGGACGACCTTGCCAGATCGCTTCCAGCCCGCGTGCCAGTGCTCCTCATTGCCTGCCACCCTCATCGCCTACATGGTGACGAACTCATTCAAGCCCTCGTGGCCCCGCAGTGCCGGAGGTCGCGACAAAGAATGTGCACTCGAGGTCTGCGCCACCGCCAAAGGCCTCGCCATGCAAGAAACCGCCGACCGCACATCCACGCTCACGAGGAAATCGCCTACATAGGCCACTACAAGGCAAGCGAGGACGAAAGACGCTGGCCTTCTTCCAGCGGCTGGAATCTTGGACGCCATTGTTCAAGCACGCCGACCTGGTCACGAAGCCGCTGCTACTTAGGCGCCGCTCGTGGGCCGGCGCCTGAGTCGAGGAGGTGGACGCCCGATGGATGCATCTCTTCTTCTTGCCTCCTCAGAATCAGCACTACATCGCCTCATGGCCTTAATGTTTTATTAGTATAGTTCTCCGCTCCCAAATATAAGTCTTTCTAAAGATTCCAGCAAGTGACTACTACATACGGAGGAAAATGAGTGAATCTACACTCTAAACTATGTCTACATACATCTGTATGTTGTATTCCATTTGAACTAGTATCTAAAAAGGCTTATATTTATGAACGGAGGGAGTATATGGCATTTTTATTCCATTCGAACGCCACCGTGAGGCGGGTCAGCAGTTGAGCAAACCCACCCGCCCACCCAAGGCCACGCCGAGTTTAGAATTAGAAGAGAGAAACGAGGAGGAGAGCTAATGTAGCACGGACGCTGTTGTCGATGGGACTCGTGTTATAGAATAGGAGTACCGAGCACTCGGCTCTTTTTTTTCAAGGGAAAATTAGTCGATGTCTAGTACCACTAGTTGGGTGCGTAGCACCTATAGCTGTCATCACTTTAGGTCTCCTTTTCAACCATGCTACGCTTCACAAGACATATTTTTTCACGATTTATCCTCCTATATGTACTCCTAGGCTATTTCCACGTGCTCCCATTCGCCGACATGTGGGACATAGAGCATCCGGGTCGAGTGCATGCACGACTTGAGCATATGCCGGGGTACTTTACATTTCAGACCTCACGAATTACATGCAAACCCCCCGCAGAAGAATAAATAAATGAATGAATTACTACATGAAACCGGATTATTTTCATGGAAACCGGAGCACGTTCATTAAATTTTGACATAACACGCTTATAAAAATGACCGACCTAAACCAGTCTAAGGGCCTCTTTGATTTTTCCCACAAAAAAGGGCCTCTTTGATTCGCAGGATACCGAAAACACAGGAATGGGGAAAGTATGATGGCGATGAACCGAGATTTAGGAGAACTCTAACTCGCTTAGAGGTTAGAGTTAGATTCTAACCTGAACTAACTCTAAACCAAAGAGGTGTATGGATGGCAGGGTTAGATTGACAATAAATGCTCTATCTCAATCATTTGACTACTTTGGACCCTATTTTTAGTCAGACTAAAATAAGTCCCTTGGATCCAAGCACCGTCTTGGTGTGGCCGGCTCTTCTGTGGCCTCCTCCCGCTCACAATTGACATAAACAAACCATCTATACAAACCAAGCATGCAAAACATGATAATTTTTACTATGTCCATACAAATAAGATATCCCACTTAAACATACAAGTCGTCAATCAAGCTTCACAAAATAAAAAAACACTTCATAAAACAAAGAATGAGCTAACTCATCACGGAAGTCATTCACAATAGGGAGGGAGCCCAGAGCCCCTCACGCACCGAGGAGGAGCTCACCATCGCCGCTCAGAGGAAGGCTCAGAGAGCCCAAGCCCCGAACCTCTTCCGACGCTGCCCTGCGAAGTTGAGGTCGACACCGCATGGGTAGCAGGCCTCTGTCACGATCGGGAACTTAATCTTTGGGCCTCTATAAATAATGCAAGTCAGAATTAAAATACCTAGAAAGGTGAACTCAATCTTTGGACCTCTAGAAATAATGCAAGCTCTAAACTCAAATACCTAGAAAGGTGAATCAATCTTTGGGCCTCTAGAAATAATGCAAGCTGAAACTAAAATACCTAGAAAGGTGAACTCAATCTTGGGCCTCTAGAAATAATGCAAGCCTCGAAACTGAAATACCTAGAAAGGTGAATCAATCTTGGGCCTCTAGAAATAATGCAAGCCTGAAACTAAAATACCTAGAAAGGTGAACTCAATCTTTGGGCCTCTAGAAATAATGCAAGCCTCAAACTGAAATACCTAGAAAGGTGAACTGAATCTTTGGGCCTCTAGAAATAATGCAAGCCTAAACTGAAATACCTAGAAAGGTGAGCCTGAAATTGAAATACCTAGAAAGGTGAGCCTGAAATTGAAATACCTAGAAAGGTGAACTCAATCTTTGGGCCTCTACAAATAATGCAAGCCTGAAATTGAAAACCTAGAAAGGTGACCTTAATCTTTGGGCCTCTAGAAAGATTTATTACCTCCTCAAGCAGCATCAAACAATTCCATGCGTGCACCACAAATCTATAGCAAGTTTGATCAGATCTACTTTTCCAAATCAGAATTAGCGCTAGAGCAAGCAAGATCAATGATATGGCCATGAGATGTTGAAGGAACAGACAAACTCACCCTCTCATGACCTCCCCGGTAGATGCGCCACACCAAGCACGCATGAGGGAGAAAACGACAGTGAAGGGGGAGCGGGCGACCTTCAAGGCCGGAGGGAGAGGGCGGCCGAGTAGGGCGGCGGAGGTTGAAGGAGAGGGCGAGCGCGCTGGGTGGGCGGCCCATGGGGAACAGAGAGAGGAGCAAGCGAGAGGTGGGGAGCGATCCGTGCGGAAGGTGAGATTTTTTAGTTCTCTTTAGTGGGCCCGAGGATAACTAACCCAATTAGAACCTCTCCACCGGCTAGTTTTTTAGCTGGGTTAGAGCAAACTAGCTCAAACTAACCCTCTTGTTTTGATAATTTGAGGCTATTTCAACCCAAACTAGCTCTAACTCAGGATCCAAACAAAGAGGAGTGTTATCGCACATGCTACAAGGTGGACCGTAGCACATTGTTTTTATGGCCATATCACCACATTGTTTTCTACTGCTGGTTCACTGGCTACCGTGGTTCGCACCGCTGGTTCACTGGCTGCCGTGGTTCGCACCCGACCAGTAGTACTTCTCCGCTCCTAAATATAAGTTCGAGATATTTCACAAAGGACCACATACGGATGTATATAGATGCATTTTATGTGTAGATTCACCATTTTTCTCCGTATGTGGTCCATAGTGAAATCTCTCCAAAGACTTTTATATTTAGGAACGGAGGGAGTAGTATAGTACTAGTATATACCACATCATTCTTTGCTCCTTCTTACTACTCCGACATGTGGGAGAGCCAAGATCCGGTCGACGTGTCATGCACCGATTAGAGCGCTAAACGGAAGGGGGGCATCACCCCGGTCGGAGCGCCAGAATTCATGACTTTAGTGAGTGGTCATATCACAAGTCTTTCCAGCAAGAACGCCCACAAATTGCACAGCCCCACTCGCCACCCTCCTCGCCTCACAAACCGCCACCAAAATCGCCAGTGACGCCTTCTGAAAAGCCCCGCCTCAACTTTTAACTACGCTAAAATAGTTCAAGCTTGTTCGTTTTATATAAATACAAGATTTCATCAGATGTTTATTCACCCGTGGGTTGTTCAATGAATGGAGGGGCGGGAGCACAAGTGAACCTTAAATAGAGAGTTTTTTTCTTTAATGCCACGCATACAAATTTAAACGCTTGTTGTGAGAGAAAAAGATAATCACTCCACTATATATGGATGCAGGGCCTGAGCGCTTTGCTTTACTAGGGTTGCTCTTCATTCTCTCATCCTCTCCAGATATAAACAAGACAGCAGTAGCGACATTTTCTCTCCGCCACCGCTGGTCACAGATCCGCCGGATCCTTCGGCCGGTGTGTAGAGGACTAAAGGTGCATCGCTCACGCTGTCATCGCCACGAGGGAGGAAACCCACAGCTGCGAGGGGCCCGATCCTCCGCCGGTCTGTTCTCTCCGACACATACCGACTGGAGGTCCTCCGACCCTTCTTCCTCCCCGTCAGATTGTCCGCAGATCCGACTCCGCCACGACATCCCGCGACCTCGTGTATAAGTTCTTCGAAGCTGCCTTGCTTCACTCGCCCCAGCTCCCCACGTGTCTGCATGTGCATCTTTTTCTACTCCCATCAGCTCTTCCAAAGCCACCTAAATTTTTAGTATTATTGGAGGTAAAGCTACTTCATGCATTCGAATCTAGGGCTTTGTTCAAACAACGAAGAAAGGGGGGAAAGTTATAGCATGAATCTAGGACTTGATTCAAAGAGGAAATAATATGGTGAAAGTAGTAGAGACCGGATACCCAACCGGTCTCTTGGTTGAAAAGGGAAATAATGGGAAAACACAAGACAAACCGGATAAGGAACATATCTATTATTGGTTGAAAAAGGATAGAAAGTGGCGGCCGTGGACAAGTCAATGTGAGTATGTCCAGATTAGATTTGCTGTCATCACATAGTAAAAGGTCTCTGTGATTAGATTTGCTGCCTCACATAGTAAAAGGTCTCAGGATTAGATTTGCTGCCCTCACATAGTAAAAGGTCTCTAGGATTAGATTTGCTGCCCTCACATAGTAAAAGGTCTCTGGATTAGATTTGCTGCCCTCACAGTAAAAGGTCTCTGTGATTAGATTTTTGCCTCACATAGTAAAAGGTCTCCTGTGATTAGATTTGCTGCCCTCACATAGTAAAAGGTCTCTGTGATTAGATTTGTTGCCCTCACATAGTACAAGGTCTCCAGATTAGGTTTGCTGCCCTCACATAGCGTGAAAGCTCGCATCACCACTTTATGCCTCCTTGTAGGTACATTGTGCCGATGCGCCCACCGTCGCATGTCCTTATACCAACCTTTTGTTGTTGTTAATGTAAGGGCTTATGTAAAATGAAGCGATCACAATGCATACCTTAGGGACATGTCTAACCAGTGTTATTGTTAATCTAATGCCTCAAAGGATAAGATGCAATTAAACTGTGTACAAATGGCACTCCCGCTGTTTTCCCCAAAGATGATAAGTAAGTTGCTCTTTACGCCTGGAGTGTCCCGTGTCCCAACGGTCCCATGCCCTTAAACCAACTCTTTAGCTGTT